>JBBPNN010000024.1:0-81026 GCA_038090935.1 Hortiboletus campestris
TTTGTACTTTATTTGTTCCCACCAAAGCAAAGTGAAATTCCCACAAGTGATTGCGGGGCGCTTCGCGCCCCGGTTTGGGGTTAGACATTGCAACGGTTTTGCACCTCACTGTAGCTCCCACACGCCTGGCGATGTTTCCTGGATCCACAATCCAGTGACTGCAAAGTACGCGTCTGTGTTTGAGGCTTGCCATGCGTCACATGTTAGGTTTATCCGGCCTTTGACAGCATCGCTCTAGAAACGAGTAGAATACATTATATATCCGACACACAGAATTGGAATTCTGACTTACTGATAGCTGTGACCGTAGTTTGACCATGTGCTCCTTGAACATGTTGATGATGAGTATCCAAGTATACTTGCGACTTGGGGTTTTGACACCATTGGTTGCTAGTGCCGCAATATCAATCATCTTCTTGAATGAGTGATGCTCGAGAGCTGCTATCGGCTGGCAAAGGATTAGCTCAAGTTGTGTTGACTCTACTTCGACTTACCTGATCTGTATTGACCAGCCATTCCACGGCCACAGCGCGGAAGCGCTCGTCACTGTACTTTGGTGGAGTCGGCTGGAGATGGCCATCGAGTTGACTTTGCCGGGTACCTTGTGTCTTGTCTTTCTGTGTCTTTCGGTCCTTTGGAAGCATAGATGTAAAATCATTGTCTTCCGCCCATTTTAAATACTCGGCCTTTTGTGGAACATTAGCACACAATGAACGAGCGGTGGGATTGTATGTACATACCCGATGGCAGGATTGCAAATGACAGCGTAGCGTCGATATCTCAGCGACGAGAGATTTGCTATGGATACCAGCATGTATTAATATTATATGCAGTCGAAAAAATGGAAACCGTACCGGCAGCAATGGCACTTGCGATATTTCTTGCCATCACTATCACAGACAAACGGTTCGTCAAAAAAATGGTCGACATCCCAACCTCGTTGCTCTCGGTGAACCTTTTGAGGCTCGTCAATATCTATGACCTGGATATCCGCTTGTCCATCGGGTAACAAGGATGACAGACCTATTGAATGTTAGAGTTTCCGACTGACTCGGACATTCTGTATGGTGCGCTGTGTACTCACCATTGTTGTCAGCGCTAGTCAATGTTGCTACATGTTTCCCTGCAACGTTACATTGGTCAGTGAGACAATAAACTTGTTAATAGTTAACAGTGTACCTTTGCGAAGCCCAGATAGTGGTGTTGCCTCATTGTCCAAGTCTGAGAGGTCCGAGTCAATGGGTTTGTCGGGATTGTTAGCCCTCTTGCGCTTTTGACCCAGGGAAGTGGAAGGGATGGATGGATGGGGAGAGTCATCATCAGTGTCTGGGGATGGCGACTCACAGGAGTCATGGGACACGCTGTCTCCAGCCCCCAATGGGCCCGATTTGGCTGCTTGGTGGGAGCGAAGCTCAGGCATCGCTGCGTTCTCGGCATCTCGAAGCCTAGCCGATGGAACAGTTGCCCGTTTTGGTCGAACAGCTATGTTGTCACTGGTTGCAGTGTTCATTTCGGTGGTAGTGTGTGCGTGTACGAAGCGAGGTTTCACAGTCCATGCGGAATAAAATTTCCAAAACAATTACTAATCAGGTCCCGACCTCAGGCTCCGGCCTAGGGCTTGCCAAAACCAAAGCCTGAGCCCTAGGCCCCATCAGGCCCCTGTTCAGGGCCCGGCTCGGCTCGGCCTCAGAATGCACGGCCCGGCCCGGCCTGGGGCTTTTGAGGGCTCGAAGCCGGGCCCGGCACATCACTAACTCGAGGAAGTCATCTCCACCAACCGTGATAGCGCGCACCTGAAAGCCAACCGTTCTTCTTCACATGAAAGGAGACGAACAGCATGCAGAAGAGTCTCTTATAAATGATGTCGAGCTTGTCGAGCCCCGGGACGGTCGATTGGGCCCGCGCGTCGCTCATGGAAGGCGCGTTGTACATTCGGACGGTACACGCCCTGCATCTCTGCCACCGTTTCGATATGCATGACGTCTTGGCCTACGTTCGATGCAGATTCCGTTGCGTGTGCGGCATCGGGGGAAAAGAGATTCTCTGGGTTCATCTCGGCGTGGCAAATCACCCGGCAACGTGCTCCATGGAGCGCATCTATAATGGATATGAATCGCCGTGCTTGATGCTTTGCTGATACCATCACGGCAACCGAGTGGTAAGCCGAGGCTAACCTCAGATAATCCGCGGGACCCATTGGCAACGACTGTTGAAACACGAGATCGGAGGAAAGACGGTGAACATGCCTCGTCACACAAGTGCGCAAAGCTGAATTTGCAGACACCGTTCAGGGCCCATGGAACCGACACTCGTCTACCAAACACATCCCTTGCGGGCACATCCATGTCACCACCCGAGCAGTGCTCTGTAGCTACATGTCCTGTCGACTCCATGGCTACCTCTCGCGCAAACGACTGGAGTGACTCCTCGAATGCCGCTTCTTGTCCCCACGCGAACCACGTCCGCCACCTTCCAGACTCGCTCTTCTAACCTGCCGCTAATCCTGCGAAGCGGAAAGGCTTACGACGGGACAGCGCACAAGTTTGAGGGCTTCGACAAATAGCTCGAGTCTTTCTCGTTGTACAACGTTCTCGTACAGGTCATCCGACACCTTGTTGGACGTTCGGACGACACCGCCCGGATCCGCCAATACCACGAAGGGACGTCGGGGGGCAGTCCCGCGCTCGAGACGTCCAGGAGTTGTACTCATTGCCGAAGCATGAGTCGCTGTGTGATTACAAACGCGATCGTCGGGAGACCGCCGCCAGTTTCTGCTTTGCTAAGGGTCAGCTGGCTCGGTGCCATTCCTCACAGTTGTTATAAAAGGTTAGACCAGGCCTATCAGCTTAGCCGACGGTAGCCGATCCGACTCGGCGGCTTGTCCGAGTCGCTCTTGCTCAAGTTTGATCAAACTTTCCCCTCAGGCTGTATTCACGGTCATACTAGTACCGCGAGCGCTGTCAAGTGCATGACTACTGGAAGGTCCCAGAGATAGACGATGCGTAGTCACAAGAGCAGAAATTAACACAGAACCGGGAACATTAGTCGGATGTGTCAATCCAACTTGATTCCTGTCCTTTCCTTCTGCTCAGTGACATCGGTTACATTGTCTTTTTGTGTTCTCAGGCTACTACTCACGCAACGTAAGTAATTATAACTTTTCGGCGTTCAAAGCTGGCCCTAGTAGGTTCATGTCACGGGTTTCTGCCATCTGGAAGGTGCATTTAAGCACTTTGGGCGCTGTTTGAGTCTCGGTCGTAACGTTTTTGTCCGGACGACTCCCCAGTGGTTCTGTCCCACCCATGTCCGATTCTGATAGTATTGTGAGTTTGCTATGGGCCCCAGTACTAATAGGTGAGCATATTACTGTGGGTCTTTGAAACCAGGATGTTCACCGATTTGAGCAGGATACGCAGTTTCTGGCTTGTATGTGCACTCGACCTCATTCCCCAGCCCAACATCTGATACCTTCAGCAGAATGTACGGTGCTACATTGGGCCAGTCGATTTGCTACACACTTTGGTTTCCGAAGGATCCTTGGCTTACAAAAGCATTTGTACGCATTCATGCTTTGCTTAAACACATATCTGACGCGTTTTCCTTAGGTGTTCATCATCCTGTAGGTTGTGTCGTTGGGTATTTTTCGTGCATCGTCACAATGCCCTTTCCCAGCTTGGCAGACACCGTTCATATGATCGGGAGTACTCAACTCATTTGGACAGTGCTCGTGTCATGTCATCAGAATCACTCCTGGAATTGCAGCCATGAACTACCGTGGTAAGTCCTAAATTAGCCAAGATGCAGTCGACCTGTATTTATGTACATCCTAGGGGTGGGTATGTAAGTGTGTTGTATCAATGATACGCTCTCCGATACTTATGCATACTCTCAACTGGAGGTTCTGCTATGGCCCAGTGTAAGATTCTATTCGGGGGTTTTGGTTTTGTGCTCACCACCGACTTACCCAGTACTTGATCACCCTTGTTGTGCAGAGGTTTGTAGGAGCTTAGTGTCGTATAACATACTAAACATTTTGTGTCAGTTTTTACTGCCATCGCACGTGGACGAGTAAGTCATTGCCATTAAATCCTGGCCTTGCGCACAGTGACGTCTCTGCAGTCAGCGGGAAGAATAAACCCCTCACTCTTGCTATTGTCAGTCCCGATATCACAACACACGTTTCAGGATTTCATCTTACTTTCCTGCAGTTTGTCTTGACGATTTCAGGATTTGGTAAATCTATCCTCGATGTTGTGAGCCTTATCTGACTTGACAATGTCAACTTGCCAGTTTTTGGCACATGTACGTACTCTGTCGGACCAACTCGAGAATGACTGAGTGTGTGCGGCCCTAGGGCTCAACATCGATATGTATGTCCTCTTTGCTCATGCTCAGGAACGTTGAAACAACCGATTTTAGTTCTCTGGTCGGAACTGTTGATTACCTGTACGGGTGTCCAGTGAGGCGCACATATTGTATCGAGGTGTTCGCTAATTTCTTTGCATCGTCCAACCATACTCTTAGCTGATACTGCCCTGTGCTGCAATAAGCACTCTATGTGACTTTCTCATCACATTCGCTGCCTTTAAATACTTGTGGAAATCTGGCTTCCGCAGGCAACGCAGTGTGATCCAGGATTTGGCAGTCGTTTGTATCAATACGGGTGCGTTCACGTGGTAAGCCCATCATTTCTCTTCCTACCCACTTGATTATCACGTTTTGCCCAGCACAGTGGCGATCATCATTGGTGTCATGGTATGTTTAACGTCAGTACTACCGTACGTGCACAGTTGCTGACTGGCGAGAATAGTACCTTGCTCAGGGTCACAGCTACTGGGACAGTGCAGTGGGTATCCTGTTTTCCCGGAGTAAGCGCCACCTCTCTAACGACAGGTGAAACAATGTTGACTTGTTCATCGTGTGTAGGCTATGTGAACTCTATGCTCGCTGTGTAAGTTTCATGACACTCATACCCAAAGCAGGGATCTGGATGTTCTTCGGACAGGCTCAATGCTAGAAAACCGATCCGTGACCGGGATGTGAATGTCTACACGTTGACCACCATACCACTGGCAGTGACGCCTGTATCTTTCTCGCCGACTTTGATCCTACCGAACTTACACCGCGCTTAATTGGCATTAATGCAGACTCGTATTGTCTTCGGGTTTAATTTCTCAAGCTTTCTGTTGATCATAGTTTTTTCGTTATGGGGGTTACGGTTGGTAGACTGTTGGGTTGGATTCTTGCGCACACAATGCCAAACTACTGCTTAGTAGCGAGGGCGGAGTGCATTTGTTATTGTTTTGTTCGTCTTCAGACTTCCACTCTATGTACCACTGCCACGTAGAGATGTGAATCGACGTCGTAAAGCAGGGACCTGCCTTCAACCCAACTTTGGGGTCTGCCAGTAAGTCGGGAGCCAGGGTAAGCATATCACGATGAGCACATCAAAGCCGCAGCTTGATCGCATCGATCTGTGTACCAACTCTCGCAATACCTTGGCAGCGCTCGTCAAGCTGCTCGAACCACACGTACCCTACAGCCTTCACATCCTAGGGATTGTCCTCAACACAGGTCCTCGCGCCAGTACACTACAAGATGTCGGTCCTTCAAAAGTCTTACTCTGGTCCACCATACCCCTCTATTCCGATGCCATCTCCACCACCGATCCCCCCGAGTTGTTCTCCATCGTCACCTTTCCCACCTGAACCATCAATTCACCGTCTTTTGCTCAGGCGACTCGAGCGACGAGCACGTCGTCCGACCTGCCGACGGAGGCCGAAGTAAAGCATGTCAAGCAGGTATTCGAGCGCCTCCGCGAGATGGCCAGCGAAGCGCGTCCTACGTATGACTCTTTCTTCACCGCCCTCGGGGGACGGGCCGTGCCCACGCGTCGCGTCAACGGCGATCCACCCATGATCACCGTCGGTGGCGTTCACGCAAAGTGGGTAGACGCGCTCGCACCCATGTCGACGGTTCAAAATCCCAACGGGCGATACGTCTTTCCCCGCGGCGCCTTTGCGCGTGGCGGGTTGCCAGTGGCACTGGCAGCGACCCGTCGGACGACGCGACGCAGAGTCGGAGAAGAAGTTATGACGAGCCCGGGATGGAGGAAGAGGTGTCCCAGGTCCGAGCCTCAGACTTGTCGTTCGTACACGGTGCGTCACCAATCCCACGTTCTGACGCGTACCTTTTGTTGCGAGCGCCGTATTCGGTGTCTCCGGTTTCGGGGGGACATCATGATGGAGCCGAATGGTGGCCAGCCTGTGGCATGTGCGTTGATGCATATCGACGGAAGCATTGGGACGTTACGTGTCGACCCAAAATATCAACGGCGGGGTCTTGGAAGGCTGGCCCTTTGTGCGCCGATAGGAGAGATTGGATTTCAGCCAGGGTCAGGGCGACCCGGGCTTGGTTTCGGATGGTCATTAGGACCTGGGTGGAGGGCACTAGGGTGGGACTGGGCAGATACGGGGGCGCACAATGGGCATGACCCAAAGCGTTCAATGATTGAGTCCATTTCAGATGTTATTGTCGGGTGACCTCAGTCACCTTCGGATCTCCATACACATGCCAAGATCCCAACCAGAGATTAATCAATTACAACAAAGCGTGAAACGATACGCTAATCGCTAATCCGAATAGTATATACTAGTACATATGCATATGGTACAACTCGAGCACCAGTTGGTTATCATGTTTCCGCATTTTGTATGGCGTCGGGAGCGAGGCATACCAGAGATGGACCAGAAAGCTCTTGCCGGAACCAGGTGGACCGGTAGTAACCCCAACGGACCGCCACGGTGATTCAGACCTCCAAGTGGGGATCCCAAAATTCCCAACTGCTCGGACAGGGCCGGGACACGGACGAGTGTGCTCCGAAGGGATGACGACCATCAGGGCATGACGTCGTGAGACAACGGAGTGGCTGCAAAATGCGGATAGCCACCAAGGCGGCGTTTCGGAAGCTAGTAACGACCGAACGATGGCATCAGTGTCTCGGGAAGAGTCGGCGCTTGTCAAGGGTGGAGCACGGTCGCGTATGCAGCGCATGACGATTCGGATCTGTTGCGTCTGATCCGGCTGAGCGCGAACAGACTGCGATTCCTCGGGAAGACCTGTTTGCGGTGGCAGATCTGAAGGTGCCGTTTTGTTCACGATGTTCAACCTTTGCTTGGTGCTACGTATCTAGAGGTGATCAAAGGGATACGTCGTGCCAACCTGACAAGAGAGATCATCGCGAGTACCAGAACTTAGGCGATCACACGGAGTCGGGTACACACTCGGGATGAGGGGTATATTACACAAGACAGGCATTCAATTCAATAGGTATAAAAGTGAAGTTGGGATGTATCAGCCAACGCAAAGTAAAATGGGGCAAGGAATGCGAAGCTCCAACAAGCCGCCTTTCAAGAATGAAAGAATGGCATAAATAGTGTAATTGCCTGAGAAAAGACAGATGTAGATGTGCCATGCTCCGGTTGGGTGTAGGAATAATATCGGGTGAGTAGTATACAATTGAGGTGCTTGGAATTATTTAAGCGAAACGCTAGTTTACCAAATGCGAAGCTCGCCACGTCAGGCGCCATGAGACATGATGCACATATCTACACGGCGGGTGCATCAAGCCGACGGCTTGACTCCGGGTGGTCAAGAGGTGAAGGGTGAAATGCGACGTGGAACGACTATTCGAAGCATCTCGCCATCGAATTCAGCTCGCACTTGTGCCAATTCAGCATCATAGCCAAAGGAAACACGGCGCTCAAAGTGACCTGGTATAGAAACTCAACTGACGAGCGCCCTAAATAAAATAGTGCGACATACCGCCTTCGGGCTCCCACGAATCAGCGACGACATGTAATATGCGACGCCTCCTTGTGGCAATGGTTCTAAGGGGAAAGGTGAGTGAAAACGACACGAATGGAAAGGAAGCAGACGCGCATTCCGTCTCGTGTGAATCCTGGTAAACGGACCAGGAGGCTGTACTCCAATTGCGATGTTTCTACGGCGATCCAAGTATTGGCCGGTGGAGAATGGCAGAGGAAAGAATCGTATGGGGGGCGGGCTTGCGCGCTCTGCTCGTTTGGTGGAGGGGTCATGATTACCGGGGCCTCGGGGGCGGAAGACTCTTCGTGGAGGGGATCCTCGGCCGGGAGAAGGGTGGAATAGGGAGGGGGAGGGGGCAGGTAGGAGGAGGCAGGGGAATGGTGGAGCATCAAGGGGGGCGTAGGGAGGGGACGGGGCTTTGGGGGATCTGAGGCATTGTTTTCAGGGGGGGCAGACCAGGGGGTGGGGTCTTTGTCGTGGGTGTGCATTGGAGAGAAGGAAATGATGTCGGCCGTGATATGTTGGCGGAGAAGTGGCGTGGGAACTACCGTGGTGACATCATCAGCATAGCCCGAGATCCGATTCCGATGACCAGCCTGCCCTCCACCGCGATCATGCACGTCAAGCGCGTCACGCTCACGTCCAAGAAGAACTGGTGGATGGGTCCGTCTCTCTCCCCTTGCAACACCACGTACTCATCCAGTGTCTCCAGTCGAGCTCGACCAGGAGAACACACCCTCCAACTCATTCTCCTCGGAAGAGACAAGCGTCGCCCCAGACGACGGCCACTACCACCACCAGCTCCACAAACAACAAAAGGATACAAAATCACCAAACCCCTCCATACCCGTCTACAAACCACCCCGCCACCCAACATCCATCTTCTCCTTCCCGACCCCAACTGCATACTCTGCACCTCCAAACCCTGCCGCGAACCTCGCCCCATGTGCGCAGGGTTCCGCCTCCATCCTCTTCAAGTGCGTCGTAAAGAAACCAGACATCGTGCAGCTGGAGATCAACGGAGAGATGCAGTCAAATGCCCAGGATGTCACAACCCAGTTCCTCGCAGAGTTGCGCGTCTACACCACCCTATCTCGCCATCGCAACATCGCCGCCTTCTTGGGTTGCCTCGAGAACGTTGGCATGGTCCTCGAGTACGTCGACGGCCGCTCCCTTTACGACGTCATCAGCCTGCGTCCTCCGCTCTCCCGGCCACAGAAGATCGACTTCCACAACCAGCTCCTAGATGGCCTCACTCATCTCCATGCCTTCCGCCTGAGCCATGGTGACATTTCCCTTCTCAACATACAAGTCACCCGCTCCTCTGATACGGTAAAGCTTCTTGATTTCGGCCGCTCCGTCTCTATGGACTCAATATTTCTCCCGCCCACCGACGAACCTGTGGATCCTTTCCAGCACCTCTACCGCAATCCGAATCCACCAATCTCAATCCCACCCCCACGGATGGTGGAGCAAATTCACCCGGGCACCCGTCCGTTCGCCGCTCCGGAGGTATTGCGTGGCGAGTGCCAAGACCCCCTCCTTGCAGATGCATACAGCTTTGGCATGGTCCTTGTTTCCATCGACAGATGCGAGGTCGTAGATCTCAAGCCATGGGAACAACGCAAGGACGTCGTGCCTGACTCTCTCTTTATCGGTTGCGAGGTCTTCGAGGGGCGTGCTAGAGAGTACCTGAGGAAGCTCGATACAAGGAGAAGACTGATGAAAGAAGACACAATACCGGCTGAGATGTGACTTTTCCAAGCCACCTTTCCCTTGATGCTTTCTTTTACTCGCCGAGTTCCCTCCCCCCTCCCTCCTGAATTCCATACATTTCCACACGAGACAAAGATTGTCGGCTCAACAAGAATGCTGCATACCCTTTGGTGGTTGCGTATCCCGCTCTTATTTCACTGTCACATTTATTGTACCACTCGCAACAACGGACTCGGGCAACCATCAATCATTATTTAGTTCTCTGCGGAATGTATTATTACATGACCATACGCACGTTCGATAATGGGTGGCGATGGTGCACAGATGGACAACTACCAAGTAACTTCTGAATGCCATTAGTCTGAGTGGGGATAGACAGGTCGCGATACAGCTGATCATTGACAGCGTCAGGACAGCGCTGTTCTTCCAGTGGTCGTCCTAACAATCGATCATAGTCTCGGTCTCTATTTGGCGATGATACTAGGGGGGATTGACCTTTTTTTGGGCCGTGCAACGCTGAGTCAGCACACCACTCCCACGAGCTCAGTTGTGCTCTTGGCTGCTTACTGCCGCGATACTTTACCCTGCCAACTCGGACGATGGCCACCGTTCACCCTTCACGGATGGGCCTAGTCCCTCAAGACCCAAAAAATATTTATCAAGACCCCCGTCGTGGACGGTCACCGTCGCCACCCCGCAGGCACGACAGAGACCGTAAGAGGGACAGAGAAAGAGGCAGAGAAAGCAACGACGACAACGAGAGGGGGAGGGGAGGTAATAGAGAGCGGCAGGACGACAGGCGCGACCGGAGAAGAGGCCACGACGACGATCGGACGTCGCCTCCCCGACACAAGGACAGTGGGAGGCGGGTGGACGACAGAGACAGAGACAGAGGTAGACACCGGGAGCAAGACGAGGACAGGGATAGGGATAGAAGCAGGAGCCGAAGACGGGGCTCACCAGAATACGGAGACTACAAGCGCCCCGCATCGCCTCGTCTCGCGACGCCCAGCATGTATCCCAACCGGCCGCCGCGAGACGGAACGTACGAGCGGCGCGGTGGCTATGGGGGAGGCGGCAGCGACCACCTGGAAAGGTGCGTGGATTTTCCTCTCTTACCCGGGTAAATTCCCGTGCTGAGATGCCTTTGGAAGCCGGAGGGCCCAGCGAGAAAGCGCGACGTTCAGCATCTGGCCGCCTTCGCCAAAAGCGCCAGCTCGCACACTGTATGTGATTATTTCACGCCTTTTTGTTTCTCCTATATGACCTACTTGCCCGTAGATCACCCGAGCGTGGTTCCTCTCGCAGGAAATCCAAGCGGGATCGGTCGGTCACTCCATCAGAGTCCACCGACTCGGATTCAGAACGTCGTCGCCGCGAACGCAAAGCGCGTAAACGCGCTCGGGAAGAAAAGGACACAAGAGAACGCAAAGAGCACAAGCGTCGGTCTCGAAGCGACGACGATACTGAGGAAGAGCGCTCCAGAGAAAGAGGCCGTGACCGGCGGAACAAGAGCAGGAGTCGTCCACGAAGCCCGAGTCCCAGTCTCGCGCCCTCTTCGCGCGTGTCCGAGGATGAGGGCGAATGGGTCGAAAAGCCTATGGCTACGACTCCGTTTATCGTAACGTCTCAGAGCAACGGTTCCATGCCACCACCGGCCACTATACCGTCACACAGCAAGAGGCGGATGGAGGGTGACGACGACGACTCGGACAACGACTCGGACATGGAAGTCGGCCCTCAACCTCTAATGAAGGCGATCGCATCCAAAAAGGTAGACGAGCGCGCTTACGGTGGTGCATTGCTACGCGGCGAAGGCAGTGCCATGGCCGCCTTCTTGCAAGACGACACACAATCCCGTATCCCTCGTCGTGGTGAAATCGGTCTCACGTCGGACGAAATAGCACAGTTCGAATCTGTTGGGTATGTCATGAGCGGCAGCAGGCACAAGCGTATGAACGCTGTCCGTATGAGGAAAGAAAACCAGGTCATCAGCGCGGAGGAGAAGAGAGGTATCCTCAAGTTGCAGAGAGAGGAGAGAGAGAGAAGAGAGACCATACTCAGGGAGGAATTCAGTGAACTCGTCCACGAGAGGCTCAAAGGGCCAGAGACGAAGCGGATGGTCACCTAGACCATCTTGCACTCATCACCCGCTACACGCTGATCGAATGGTAGCATTACGTTTGGATGTATTGGACACTAATCATGAAGGGAGGTTCCATCCTTTTGTCAAAACCAATACACACCGTATGAGTATGTACAAGTCATAGTATTTAGAGCTCGTCGCGTTTGCCAGGTTGTATGCTCTTGAGTTCTGTCGTGAATACCAGAGCAGCATTCGGAGGGATAGCTTTGCCGGCTCCACGGCCCCCTATAGAGTAGACACACTAAGAAACAAAGTGAGAATGGACGACAATGGACGAACCGTAAGCCAAGCGAGAAGGGATAGTCAATGTGCGCTTCTCCCCGACACAGGCACCCAGAAGACCGTCATCCCAGCCACGGATCACTTGACCAACGCCAACTAAGAAAGAACGGTTAGCGCCTTAAGCTTGCGAGAAAGCAGTGTGAGGAGGACGCACGTTTGAAGGGCAAAGGCTGGCCGCGGTCGAGACTACGGGACCCATATGACTACTGCACGCTCAGGTTTTATAAACCAACGTACCTCGAGTCAAATTTGGTTCCATCTTCAAATAGAGTACCAGTCTGAAATGTACGATATCCACGGTGAGAGCAGCAATACATCGACCGTCATGAACTCACGTAGTGAACGGAGATGGTGTCCCCCTTGGCTGCCTTCTGGGGGCATTCCTCGGGCATAAAGGTGGTCTCTATCTGGAGCTCAGTGGGCGGCTCAGCTGCGAACACGCAGACCGCCAGTGCCAACAGCGAGAACCAGACTTTGACCAACTGCATGGTGATTGAGGACCGTGTGTTCTCACGCGACCTGACCATACCAACGTAACACGTGACTTTGTTGACTAATTGCCGTGGGTTGCCGCTGAGTCAGCAACTGTACAGCGGGAGTCCACTTGTAACCTTAATATCCATACCGCCTCATCGCAATCAACCCCGACCCCGACGAACAAAATGGTGAGCGAACACAACGTGATAGTGTCCTGTTCTTATCGCGTCGTCAGCCTTCACAAAAGACCTTTCGCACGAAACGGATCCTCGCCAAGGCTGGCCGCCAGAACCGGTGAGTAAATCCGCATGAAAGACAATGGGCAGGTGCTCAACGGACGTCCTCATTCTAGGCCAATTCCCCAGTGGTTCCGTCTAAAGACGGATACCAAAATCCAAGTACGCCTTGTCGATCGTGGAGCTACCCTGCCTGAATTTCTGACGATGCTCCCCATTCGCAGTATAACGCCAAGCGCCGTCACTGGCGGCGCACCAAACTCAACATTTGAGCGTCTTTTTATTTTTGAGATGTTTCCCGTGAGGGTGACAGCAAGGGACAGGCAGATGGAGTATGTCGACACACCCGCATCATGTACCACTCGCAAATGCAACCATGACTCCTCCCTTTTGACCCGAGTGGAAACGAAATTCGAACATCGAGTGTTGGTGGTCTGGGGTCATAGAGCGGCCAGGCCAGTGTGCCCTCACTCATGCATTTTTCTAGTTTCAGACTTGCGCAAGCGGATGGCCATCTTCCCGGGTAAACTGTGGCTCTTGGGGGTGGACACGCATACCGCTCTGTGTGACCATCGCCCCGAGTGCAAAGGTGATTTCGGACAAAACTGCATTCACTTACGTGACTATGGAGGAGGTTCTGTCCCACTGAGAGCCTCCTGCCGGTGCGGGGTGGTGGAATAACCAACAACCTTGGACCGCTCTCACGGCGCTTGTACTATGCAGAGACCAAAGTTCTCCACCCAGTGTTTCCCCCCTGGATGCAGTTCCCACTTTCCATTCTCCGTATCTCGACTTGCGTCCAGTCTGGTCCACCGTCCTCCACCTTGTGATGTTCATGCCGCTACAGAGTGACCACTGCTTTATTGTCAGCAGCAAGTATATACCATGATCGGCCCGGACTCCAAAACGGAGACTGCACATGTAATTTTTTGAGCGTGAACGAAATAGCCATTTCCACAGAGCGAACTGAAAGCAATAGAGATGGGCCAGAAGAGGCCCTGTCCCTCCAGGAAAGATTTTGAGCACATGTCACAAAGAGGGTTGTGGCGGTAGCGTGTATGTCAACGTGTTCACCGAAACTGCTTCCGAGGTGGCACAGCTCATCCCACAACTTCCGGACGACTCCTAGCACTGTGGCGGCTTCGCTACATTCTGTAACAACGAGAACCCTTCCACGGCGCTATCCTGGTGTACCATGTCTCTTATCCTCACCATCTTTTCGCTCGTGTTTTTGGCTGAACTTGTATCATGGATCGGTAAATCCGTCCTTCTCGAGCTTGTATGTCGCCTTTTCGCATGACCCGAGGTTCAACCCCGAATTCGTTTGCAGGCTTGGGGTCTCTATTGCAGAGTGTTCATGGGTGTTCAATATGCAAGACAGCGCCAACTCAAAGCCGAGCTGCTCACTACAAAGAAAGAGCTTATGCAGACCAGCGCTCAAGATCAATTTGCCAAGTGGGCAAAGTTGAGACGGAGTGTTGACAAGGGGCTCGCAGAGCTTGAAAAACTCAGTGAGTCTCGTTCCTCTCGTCCAGCTGACTTGCACACGTCGCAACCTGTATACACACGTTTCTCGTGACTGCCTCTGATGCGTTCCCCTGCAGACGGCGAGCTTGCCACGACCAGATCCGCTTTCTCTGCAAAATTTAGCAGTCTCATTTGGATATTGACGACGGGGCTGCAGTTTGCTATCGGGTGGTGGTACAGGAGATCTGCCGTATTTTACCTACCACCCAACTGGTTTGGTCCTCTCACGTGGACTCTCGCGCTTCCATTTGCACCCCCGGGTTAGTCACAGTTCTCTGATTTCGTCGGTGGGACTGATGGTTCCGTGGCAACCTCTGCTTCTAGGCTCTGTCAGCGTTGGGGTATGGCAGATGGCATGTCGTAGGGTGATCAAAGTGGGAGAGTACACCGTTAAAAATATCATAGGTGAGTAATTTGAGGAGTTCATTACCAAATGTTCACGTCGACTCTCCGTCTCCGTTCGCTGGATGTGTTGTCAGCGGTGCCTTCGGAGCCTGTGGCCGTGCCAGTGGAGAGGGGAGCCAGTCCTTCCGTCGAGAAGAAATCATAGACATGTGGTAACCGAACGTCTCGCCAGCAGAGGATGGTAATATATGGGATTGTCAGGCCGGCCTTCTTGGGCTGTAATTATTGTCACTTCTCATTATCACGTGTATAGGCTCTCCTTCGCGGACTGTCATGGGATTGAAATTCGCATCATAAGCGTGTTTGGAGGCTATCTTATTGCTGTGGACAACGCCATCGTTGTTGATCGCGTCAGTGATAGATCAGCAGAACGCCCTCGGAATGCGGTATGACAGACACTTGTGACTGTTGCAGTGTCTGCAGGGCACCGGCACGACCTGGAGCCTGGCAGCGGAGGACATTTGTAAGGTAATTCGGAACGACACGTGTGGTGTACTTGACTTGGCAGTGTTGACTTAGGCGTGGGGTGGTCTCACCTAGTGTGCTCTCTGGGTCGTCGAATGCGTGTTGACGGGAACAGACAAAGGTGCAGCTCTCCGTGGTCCGTCATGATGTTATTTATCTCATGGAAGGAGGAACTCGGCGAGGTCAGTTGGCAGCTGATTTGAGACAGGGGACCATATGATATCATAATTAGGATCCTGCACCGAAAGCGGAAACCGGACAAACGGACGGAGTCCCGCCGAGTGGAGTACTTAAACACAACCCGCGCGCCCTCGTACAGCAGATCTTTATGATGCCTTCACGCGTGCAGATTCGTTCAAAAGTCGCCCCTGAGGCACAGGCTCAAATTCTCACAGATGACGCGCTGACCTTCCTCGCTGCCCTCCACAGGTCCTTTGAGTCCACCAGGCAGAGTCTCCTAGTTGCCCGCGACGTCGCCCAGCGTAGGTTCGACTCCGGCGTCCCCCTCGACTTCCCGTCGGAGACCGCCCACATCCGTGTCGAGCCTTCATGGCAATGTGCACCTCCTGCCCCAGGACTCGAGGACAGACGGGTCGAGATCACCGGTCCTACTGACCGCAAAATGGTCATCAACGCCTTGAACAGCGGAGCAAAGACGTTCATGGCTGACTTTGAGGGTCCGTTTCATCAACGCTTCTCCGTTTCATTCTGCTGATGCTTGGGATAGACTCCAGTGCGCCTACATTTGCAAACATGCTCAACGGACAGGTCAACCTCCGCGACGCTGTCAGACGTCAGGTCGACTTTGTGTCTGGCGGAAAGCCATACAGGCTTGTCGAGAACCCCGCCGTTCTTTTGGTCCGGTACGTCAGGCTCCTATCTCTCGAAGACGGTGTTGATTTACACTACCCACAGACCTAGGGGCTGGCACCTGGACGAGACCCGCGTGACGGTTGACAATGCTCCTTTGTCTGCCTCGCTGTTCGATTTCGCGCTGTACTTTTACCACAATGCTCACGAACTCGTCAAGCGCGGCTCCGGTCCCTATTTCTACCTTCCAAAGATGGAGCACTACCTTGAAGCCCGTCTCTGGAACGACGTCTTCCTCTTCTCTCAGTCCTATCTCGGAATTCCCCACAACACCATCAGGGCTACCGTTTTGATCGAAACACTCCCTGCTGCGTTCCAAATGGAAGAGATCCTCTTCGAACTGAGGAATCACTCTGCCGGTCTCAATTGTGGGAGGTGAGGATTTTCCATCGCGTTCCCCACACCTTATGCGTTCCTCCCTCGTGTGAGCGGTCGCCTAACTCGCTTATTTTTAGATGGGATTACATCTTCAGTGCCATCAAGAAGCGCAGGGCTGACAGGGGCACGGTTCTACCGGACAGGAAGGATGTCACCATGACGGTACCATTCATGGACGCATACGTGCGTCTTCTTATCCAAACTTGTCATAGGTACGACTTCGGCAGCCAATGCATGTGAGAACGCACTGACAGTTGTCACAGGAGGAAGGTGGCCGCCATGGGTGGCATGTCTGCGCAGATTCCTATCAAGAACGATCCACAAGCGAACGAGATTGCCATGGAAAAGGTTAGAGCTGACAAACTTCGCGAAGTCACAGCTGGGCATGATGGTACTTGGATCGCCCACCCACTCATCAATGAGATTGCCCGCAAAATATTTGATGAGCACATGTTGGGCCCGAATCAGGTGGATTTTATTTCTGGTTCTTCGCATCCTTGTATTGACGCAGTGAAAGTATCACGTTCGCCGAGAAGACGTCAGAGTGGCAGCTGCCGATCTGTTGAATGCAAATGTTCCTGGGAAGATCACAGAAGACGGTGTTCGCGCCAACGTCTCCGTCGCACTGGCGTATTCTACAGCATGGATTGGTGGCAATGGTTGCATCCCGGTCAACTACTTAATGGAGGATGCTGCTACCGCTGAGATCGCGCGTGTTCAACTATGGCAATGGGTCAAGTACGCTGCACGAATGGAGAACGGTGAACATATCACCGTCAAGTTCCTTGACCGTGTCATTGAAGAGCAAGTACCGACCATCAAGTCTATCGTCCCTAGTATCAAACAGGATCACCTCAAGATCACGACTGCCTACTTGAAAGGCCAGATCAGACAAGAGTGGCCCAGCGAGTTCCTCACAAGTGATTTGATGCCCTTCTTGACTATGGCTGATGGTGTGGAGGTGAAATATCAGAAGAGTTTCCTGTAACACTATCTTCGCTTTTTCCTCGGTCGTGGTCGTGTCACTTCTACGTAAAACCAGCTTCTACGATTGGGTGTATTACCTGTATACTGTAGTTTCGAAATTTCGGGGCGCACCGCTCATATTTCTCTTGATTCATCTCAATCGATCCAACTCTGCATATTATGTATGGACGAAACATGCTGTACAGATGGTGTGGCTATTGAAGACAATCTCACCTGAACACTAAGCGCTAGGCCTTGGAGACATTGACTTTAATCCCATGGACCAACGCACGGCTATACGGGCAAGCCTAGGAAAGGTTACCATGGACGCTCCTGCTCTCTAAAGCAGAGTGCGCAACTTACCTCATGACCAGCTTGGATGACCTCTTCGTCCTCTACGCCCTCGACCTTGATATCCACCGCAATCCCAAATCCGCCAATCTGCTCCGCCTCTCCGAGGTGGACGTTGGTATGGATCACGGCGTCTTTCACGGCGTCGCTCTTTCCCAGGCGACCAGCAACCATCTGCAGCGCGCCAAGGAAGCACGCTGTCGTTCACGTCGACCGGGTGCATTGTAGAGACGGTGGCAGAGAAGACGTACACGCATAGCCCATCGCGAAGAGTTGCTCAGGATTCATTCCATCGCCTGGTCCACCCAACGCCTTTGGGCTGGCGAGTTTCAACGTCAAGGGCGCCTCGTCGGCAGAGTGGACCTCTCCGTTGCGTCCCTTGCCTGCGGCGCGCGCGGTCGCGGTGTACTGTGTTCTGTCAGAGTGTGCGATTCAGAAGCGTCGCACTGGGTTGTACCTTGACTGTCTTCAACGTTATGGTCGAACGTCCGGCAGCATCCGATGTGTACAAGCGTGACTGAGGTACCGCTACACGTCGAGAAGCGTTAAGAAGAAGGCGAGATGTGGTGGCGAGCATTTCTGCCAGTGTTGGATGAAGAGAGATGAGTCGAGCGTAGACTCCGATTATGGCCGCATCAGTGGCACCTCGAACGTCAGTGGCGATCCTCCTTTTGGCTCTAGACCAGTCTATATAATTCGAAAAAAAAACTTAAAAGCTTTTTCGGGGAGCATATATACGGCACGCCGAAATTCGGGTTGCTGGAGAGTCGACGCGAGTAGAAAAAGAAACTTACAAGGCCACTGGGAGTCAATCAGCGGGTAAACCGTACGGAATCACCCTTAAATTTATTCTTAATCAGCCCCGGCGCAGCTATTATAATAGCACGTCTTTCTTCATTGTTTTCGTCGTGGCTCGTCGGGGCGATTAGGTACGCGAGGGCGGAGAAACGGCCGCGATCACCCGCCGTCCGAAGAACACGTGATGGTCGCCCGCCAACCGAACGCTTACCTCAGCACCACGGCTTGTAAGATAACGCAATCGGAATGTAGGTTCCGATCGGCACCGCCACGATTCCCATCCGCCAAACGGGTCGTAAATCGGCCGGACTCAAGCCGGACTCATAAGTATCTTTTTTCGCTTATCATTGTCCTACAAGGCAGTGCCCTTAAAAGCTGGCAGAGTGGCAGACAGGTAACTACCGATCAGTGTATGTTCGAACTTTTATCTCAACCTTGGGAAGCCGTAATGTAGCCTGGGGTCTGGGTGCGGCTGTGTTCTAAGTATGGTTAGTACGCGCGGGGCCGTTGAACTTGTTGAAGGTTCTAGCCAAGCTCATTCCGTAATCTAGTTAAGCGCGGGATTTTCAATCATCATGGGGGCGAGCGCGTGGGGTATTCCTGCAAGTATCTACTAAGTTACTCCTCGCAATTATGACTGTGCTTATAGTGTTTACGTGCAGGCATACGGCGTTCCTCCTCAGCCCCGGTCTCCGCCATGCACATTTTGAAACCAGAAGCATGTTCACTGTGGCATTCTTCTCTGACTTGCTGCATCTGGTCTGTTATTCCATTTGCCGGTTAAACGGTATGTAACGTACTATTCAGTTCGTCATGGAAGGGTATAAAAGCCTCGGCTCCACTGGCAAGCGCACACGTCAACTTAGCTTAGCATCAACTTTTCTTCATCCCCTCACACTCCTTTGTACTTTCAACGTTGCACGCGAATATGCGTTCATCGACCGCGACATGTGTAGATACGGATACTATCAACACAGACAAGCATGTTGATTTCGTTGAACATGTTGACGATGTCGTGGGACTTGACCCTGCAGAGCGCCGTAGGCTACTACGCAAACTAGACTGGCATCTCCTGCCTCTAGTATCTTTGCTATACCTTCTTTGTTTCCTGTGAGTTATGGTGGACTTACAGCTTGCCTGGGGTCTGACTGGTTGTTGCTCTCCAGAGATCGTACGAATGTCGGCAAGTATCATCTTACGTTTTGCGTCGGCCCACAGGCCTTATATTGTCCCTCAGGCAATGCTAAGGTCGCGGGCATGTCGAAGGACCTGCACCTCGTAGGACTCAGGTATAACATTGCCGCTGCTGTGTTCTTCGTGCGGTTTTCCATCCTTCCATTTTTAAAGCATGACCAACGTTCTCTTAGGTTCTATACAGTCTTGGGGAAGTCCCATCGTAAGTCATAGCACCATATTCTCATTCTGTGAAAATAACCTTGGGACAGAAACATCATCCTCAAGCTCTTTCGGCCATCTAGATGGAGTATAGCCATCATTCCTCTCACGTAGTTTTTTCCCTCTGACAAATCTACCAATGTAGTACCTACAATCATGGTCGCATGGGGTCTGGTCATGACGCTTATGTGCCTTGTGAACACCTACCAAGGGCTTCTTGTGTAAGGGTTCAAAGAATTTGTGGCCGCCTCCCTGACGTTGGTCTCGGTTCCGTGTAGCGCACGTGTTTTCCTCGGTCTCACAGAGGCTGGATTGTTTCCGGGCGTGAATTTTTATCTGTCACTGTGGTATCCGCGTTCGGATCGGGGAATGCGTATTGCAATATTCTTCTCTGCCGCAACCCTTGCAGGTGCATTTGGTGGTCTTCTCGCGTGAGTACTCCTTCGAACTCCATGCAACATATCATTCATGCACCAACAGGTACGCTATCGAAGAAATGGAAGGGTGTGTGATACCTTCAAAAAGAAATTTTGCTGCAGAATTAATATATCTCCCGTAGGATTGGCGGCCTTCATGGTTGGCAGTGGATCGTAAGCATTCTGGAAAGAACTATATGACGCAATATACTCACCCAAGGTGGTTAGTTCTGCCTGGAAGGACTTGGCGAGTCCCCAGTTCACCGCGAGGTGCGAGTGATCGAACTTACATTCCCGCAGCCACGATGATCATGGCTTTCGTATCATTCTTCTTCATGCATGATGTACGTGGCAATGCCCACCCGATCCCATGTAAATGCTTATCGTCCCGTGTTTAGTGCCCAGAGACAGCGTCGTTCTTGACTGAGACCGAAAAACGCAATCTCCTTGGGTTGTTAAAGAATGACTCGCAGAATCTTGCAACGCACTACGACTTCCAATTCGTTCTACAGGCTCTCACAGACTATAAATCATATGTCCAAATCGGTATATTCATGGGGTGTGTGCTATCTCTCGTCGGGTGACCATTCTGACGTTCGCACGGGCTCCTAGTTTGCTCACCCCCGTTTATGCAATCGCTCTTTTCACTCCTACGATCATCAATGAGCTCGGTTTCTCGGCTAGCAATGCAGAGTTGCTTTCTGCCCCTCCTTTCATTGTGGGCTGCGTGTGTACAATCTTTGTTGGGATCTGTTCTGATATCCACAAAATGCGTGGGCCGTACGTCATCGGTGGCGCATTTGTCTCTCTGGTTGGGTATATTGTCCTATACACCCAAACGAGCCCTGGTGCTTCGTATGCCGGTGCCGTCATTGCTGCGACCGGTGTATACCCGACCATTGCTGTGGGCATCACGTGGGCTGGCTCGAACGCCGGAGGCAGTACGAAGCGTGGCATCGTGTTTGCTATGGTCAATGGATTTGCAAATCTGGGAGGGTAAGCCACACATTCCGGTCCACCATAACTTGCTTTCTAATAGAAGGGCAACAGAATCTGTTCATCCTTTGTTTACCTTGATCCACCACGATTCCATGTTGGCCATGGAACAATCATGGGTTGTCTGAGCCTCTCGTGCGCCTCTATCTAATGTCCACCAGTAGCTGTTTGCTGACCGAGCCAATGACCAGTATTCTCCTGTCTACGTTTGCGATGTGGAATTATAACAGGATCAACAAGCAGAAAGAGAAGCAGTGTCGCGAGTATGGAATCACTGATGATCGCAATGATGAGTTTCGAAACATGGGGGACGAAAGTCCTCTGTTCAGATATACCCTTTAGCTTATTAATTTTGTTACCCACGTATTATTCGGTCGTCGATCTATCTATCGCGTCGCCTATGTATCCATCCATTCGGTTGTATACCTTGCACCGCGTACTAGTCACTAAGCATACTTTCTAGCCAAAGCCCACTGCCCGCCTGTTGAGGATCTTCAATCTTTACCGCTTGAGCCACAATTTGCCAAGGTTGATATTTCCTGCAGTCTGAGGGGCCGTTGACGCTCTTCGTTTGGGTGGACCGTGACGAGTTTCGGAATGAAATTGTACACTTTGAATTTGATGCTACAATCTCCAATTGAGCGGCCGTAATGTAGGTAATCATCAGCAAGTCTTCAACAGGCGCTGGGCCACAGGCCGAAAGAGTAACACGAGAGTACAGGTTCCCACCCCGAGAGGTAGAATCATCAGTTATTGATGTGATCCAACGGCCCTGGGTTCCATTGAGAAACTTCTCCAGATCGCTTTCTGGCTTCGATCCAATCGGCGAGCCTTCCTAGTCCTGCATCTACATCAAGCATACACTGACTGCACTGGACACTTTCCTGAGACCTTCGTTGGTGCGCACCCCCTTAACCAGGAATCAACAATCCCACTGCACGCCGGGCGGCGGCACGAGCACCACGCTTGCCAGTGGCTAACCGACTACTACGCCAAGTTCAAGTTCTGCTCCATCGTGCTAAGTTCAAGAATAAGGAAATCAAGGGTATTTACCGAGGTAAATGGGTGCTACGTTTTTCACAAGCGGTATCGTATCTGAATCCATCCTGGGTTGTGTAAGAAGGATGTCATAGTACTAGTACTAATTTGCATGAACTTGCGCGGGGAGAAGGTCATGTTGGAATTTGATATGTTGGGTAACATCAAGGCTTGATCAAGGCCGCACACTCAGCACGGAATCAGCACACTGGCAGGAATTTGCCTGGGGGCAGGCCCGGCCCTTCCAACACTACACCGGATGACGAATTCCCAAATCGATGATGTTGTGCGAGGCATCAGTTCTGTGAGGGCGGGCGGAGCAGATGGGCTGCTTTTCAGACTCCAACGTCGCGGGCGGTCAGACGCAACCTTATGCGTTTTTAGCCGCTGCTGCGACGTCAGAACCTTGCCTGATGGCCTTTCTCGCATAGTTTTAATGCACGTTGCTTCATGTCTACTGATTTTGTGATGCTACTATTAGAGTCGCAATCTTGCTGTTTGAGGCTGCTCTAAATTATATATGGAAAGCCGGACGGTCGCGCTTCGTTATGCAGGTGACAATTGCCTTCCGTGGGAGTCACAATGTCAAGACCCGGAACACCTTCTGCACGATTACTTAAGTAAATCAGACATTTGGAAATACCGCCGGCAGCCATGGAACTGCCCGTCCTTTATATTATGTAAGCACACAAAACTGGTAATAGTGATTATATAATTTTCATAAATGGCATAGCATGGCCACTGTTTCGGTTATTTTGGCAATTCTTTTAAACCGGGCGAAAAAGGGTTTTCAACTAATTACATAAGCTAATTTGAAGCGATGACTGCCACTATCAATTGCCCAAAGCGGCAGCCACTACTCCATCAGCATTCCCATATTTGGAATTCTCATTCAATATATGTTTTCATGCCTTCCCCTCTTATTTCTGCCATTTCCCCTAACTGTATGAATATTCTGTGTGAACATACATAATGTATACTCCATAATAGATTATTCCTACCCCTAATTTCTTGTTTTTCATGGCCATATAAGGCATGTATCAATATAAGGGGAAAACAAAAAAAAACATATCCGCATTTTTGACATATTGAAAATATATGCTTATAAAGTACATGCCCAGGTACTAAATATATATGTCTAGAGCATTTAACAAGCATAATTTTCTGGAAGCTAGGGGAAATGGCAGAAATAAAAGGAGAAGGCATGAAAACATATATTGAATGAGAATTCCAAATATGGAAATGCTGTTGGAGTAGTGGCTTCTGGTGATGAGTCATCGCTTCAAATCCACTTATGTAATTAGTTGAGAACTCTTTTGGGTTCAAACAGGTTGCTGAAATAATCAAAAAGGTGTACATGCTATGCCATTTGTGGAAAATTATATAATACGATTACCGGTTATGGGTGCTTACGTAATCAAAAAAAGCTAGGTGCCATCAATAACCCTTGACCAATTACTGGAGTATCCAAGGTCCCATTACAATTTATATCGATGTGACATGACTGATGAAGCGCGACCGTCCGGCTTCAGTGTTGTGTCGCTTGTTACCACTCGGGACTTTTATCGGCTAAAAAGAAGACAAGAAAACAAGTACCTGCAATACCGTAAAGCAAAGACCCCAGACCGGAAAACAAGAATAAATAAAATATTATTTTTTGCAAGTGGATACGTCACGTGAAGCCCCTCGACGGTCTCCTCGCCCCTCTCGCTTGTCCTTCCTCTCGCTCGCTCGCGTGCATCCTCGCCCTCGACCGCCCTCGTTGTCCTTGCTGTCCTCGCTCGCCTTCTCACTCGCATGCATCCCACCCACAGTGAGTACACACACCCAGTGCCCCCGAGTCCATCACCCCTACAGCATCTCCCGAAACAACATCCGCATCACGCACACTACTGTTTGCGCGTCGGGACTCAAGAAAAAAAGATAAGTCCCCACCACCACCACATCCGGGTCCCCCCTCCCTTGATCTTGGTCATCCTTCCCCCATCTCCCCCAGAAATTCGATTGCAAAAAATAAAAATAAAACCACCCACTGGCGCGATGCCGAACGCACGCACCCCTTCCACCCCACGGGCGCGACGCCCAACGCCAACCTCCCCTCCTCCTATCCCACGCCCGTCCTCGCCCTCGGCCACTCGTCCGCCGTCTCCCTCCCCTCACCCGCGCGCATCGTCCTCCCTTTCCCTCCCTCTCGCCCGTGCGCATCCTTGCCCTCGCCCGCCCTCGTCCTCGCTCGCCCCCATCCTCGCCCTCACCCTCGCCTCCGTCGTCCTCACTCGCCCGACCTCTCGTCTGCGCGCATCCTCGCCCTCACCCACGTCCTCCCCCTCGTCCGCCCTCGCCGCCCCCACATGCATCCTCGTTCTCGCCGTCCTCGTCCGCTGTCTCCCTCCCTCCCCCTCCCTCTTGCCCGTGCGGAACTTCGCCCACACCCTCACCCTCGTCCTCGCCTGGAGTCCCTCGCCCTCGCCGTCTTCGCCCGCCCTCATCCTCCTTCCCCCCCTCTCGCCCGCACGCATCCTCGCCCTCGCCCTCGCCCTCGTCCGCCGTCTCCCTCTCGCCCATGCACATCTTCGCCCTTGCCCTCGTCGTCTTTGCTCGCTCGCCCTCATCTTGATGCAACAACGCCACACGCCGACGACACAGGGTGCCTGCACCACCATGGCTCGTCCAGACTCTCGTCAATAATAATTTTTAGACCCTGTCTAGTTACATATGAAATGAAAAATTTTCATTCAACTACATTATTCGAGTGAACATGCAAGTAAAGTAGTAGAAGGAAATTTTATATCCAATAAACTTTTTATGTACTGTACATGGCTGTACCATGGCCATTGCCAATCATGATGGCAACGATGAGAGAGAGGTGCATAACCATCACGAGCAGCAGGGAATGCCACCCATAGAGAAGGAGTGGGGCAGGGATGATGGCAGTCGAAGGGAGAGAGAGGTTCGGTATATAAATGAAGGAAGTTACGTTAGTCAACAAACAAAGAAAAATAAAGTGACGTGCTTACCAACTGTGTCTGGGGTCTCTTGATTACGGTAATGCTGGTACCTTGAAGTTGCTAGCCGGCAAAAGCACCGAGTGGTAACAATCGACCTCTGACTCGACAAATTGCTGATGTGGCAGTTAGGTAAGCCCCATTTACATTTATCGCCAACAACCTATCCGAGCCATTGACTTTTGACGATGACAGTAAGCGAATAACGGGCAAGTTACAATTAAATAACATTCTTCCAATCAAATACAGTGAGCATTCAACAAGATAGTCAACACGTCAGGTAGGCATCAATGTATCCGTTATATTTTCACTCTCATAGATATCCCCTCCGACACCAAATAAACGGATTGTCAGGCTTGTTCGGAAATGAAAGATAAGATGAAGGATTCTTGTCGCAGGTGAAGCAATGTGCGTCGCTTGAAAGAAACCATACTGAAGGACGCTTAACCAAGGGCGAGAAATTTGAGGACAACACTCACGATAAAGATAAAGATGTTTTGGTGACCTTTCGCGCGTGCAATCGTTTCCGATTACACAGGCCCACTTCCACTGGTACCGCTCGAGTCACGCTTCCACCCAGCGACCGGCGATACTGAACCGCGCTCCACAGGCCCGCCGTTGGGTCCCTAATAAAACCGATCCCCATGAGTGCAACTGGACGCAATCACGGCATTTCGGGGAACCAAAAACGAGGACGTACTGGAGCGGCGATGGCAGTAGCAGCGGCAGCAAGAACTAGAAGAATGGCAGAGAATTGCATGGTTGGCTTTGAGAAGACGCGCGAAGGGTTTCTTGCGGAATTCGTGGCTTAGGGTGACCCCTTTTATGCAGCCCAGGATTCCCTCAGGTGACCAACATGATACCCAATTTCGCGTTTCACGAATATTAACGTGCCTGCCACGTATGTTCTACGCACTATAAGATAAACGTCGGTGATAACGATGACTGCAATCGACAAAAAAGGGGCCACTACGAAGCGCAGCCGATTGTTGGACTCCCCCGAAGAACGGGGATCGTTCCTGAGACGTGCAAGCTCCGACGCGTTCCTAATAGACTGCTTGTGGGTGGACGAACGTAGGTGACCAGTTTCCAGAGTTTTTCTTCCGGTCTAACAAGTAGACGGAGTTGAATGCTGTAGATCACCGCATCAAGATATCCGGTTGATTGGCCCATTGGCCATGTATTGATATTGAGGTTGGTGCCTTGAAACACGTGTGATGTTTTTTCATGAGACTCCGATCTTAGAACTTGTCAGCATATTGCAACGACAACTTTGGGCTCACTGGTAACTCCCTCGGCTATTCGGAGTTCGACACGTGGGTGTACACTGTAAACACCCCCAACTATCGTACTTCTTTCTTCTTCGTAACAAGCTATCTCTGCGCCTTAAGGTCAGCCGACCATGTATATCAGGATGCGGCTCCGCCTCTCCCCTATGCATGCGACATGCAAATATTACTACTGACAAGTTACACTGCTTTGACCGCGACACGTATCTGCGAGCAGAGGCGGAGTGTTTCGGGCCTCGATGTAATTGGACCCGATGACACTGATTGGAAGCAAACATACACAACGATCGGGCCAGTATTACGCCTTGTAAACTACCTGCTTTCGCTACCACATGCATCCGTCCAAATGTCACCTGAGGTAATTAGTGCGTTTCACGATGAAGTACCACAGGCATGTCTAATGTTCCGGGCGGTGACCTGCCTCATATTAATTACAAGAGAGGCACTATTCGACCAAAAACAGAAACCCGATGATCTTGCAGTGTACCCGCAAACTAGCAAGTCTGAGCGCTGTCAACGTGGTTGCGACACCCAGCGAGAAAGCCATTAGAGCCTGCCGTTGAAAACCATGACTGACGACGGCGCTCCGGCTGTAACCTTGTCAGTCTGGACTCTGGGACGGTGATCGTGGAGCGGTGCGATCGTAAGCATTCTTGACAGCGAGGGGCGTGTCGTGCGCTTGCTCTAGAGCAGGAAGACCATCGAAGCTACGAGTGTTTTCGGCAGTTCACCACGCCTTGATGCCGTTTCGTGCCTTTTCTGTGGGGGATACTTTGGACTCTGCTTGCTCCAGGTTATCACAGAACCGTTCGAGTTGCGAACGCTGGCCAATGAATCTATATTGAGGGATGCCAAAGCCACAGGACTATGCGGGTTTGGAGCGAGGGTTAGATGCAATGTGCATGTATTGGAGCTGAGGCTGCTCACCGTAGCGACCTTGTGCACGTCGATGACGATTGCTGCAGGCAAACCAGCTTTGCGGCTCGCGGGTGGTATGAGAACATCGTACTCTGGGTACCAAACTCGTGCACAGTACCTGAATCGCCTTGTTGGAGATTTGCCGATATCAGCAGTCTGAAGAGCGATGGTGCACGCGGCGGGACGCGTAAATACCTGTTCCCCACATTCTCAAGGTCCGTGGCGCGCCTTCAAAGGCGTGGAACATGATTGTGATCTTAGCATTTCCAGGCTCACGCATGTGCGCAATGGTCCCGACACCCAGCAAGCTAGTGTCAGTCCCAGACAGGGGTAGAGTGTAGTGAAGGGACTCACCACTACCGGTCATGTCCTTATACCAAATACGGTTCTTGTTCAGTATGTGAAAACTCTCTATGCAACCCTTGGGCGAGACGTTGACGTGCTCGTTGAGAGCAGCTGTGGCGACCTAGAACATCTTTTGCCTTGCGATCCATTTGAGATGTTTGTCTGGGATCTTGTCGTAGAAGATGGCCATTTTATGGTAGGATACGGGTCATGGTAGGGAGGGAAAGCGAATGAGATGAGGAGAGCTGAATGTAACCTCGGCCTCAGCGCTAGTATGGCTTTGATGATCACGGAAGATATTGGCCGACTTTGTTTTCGGAGCTCCAGCCGTTTTTACTGCAGGGGCTGCTGGATAGTCTGGTCACCAGCCTGAGACTAGTTGCTGGTCGGAATGTGGAATTTTGGCCGCAGGCGGCGCACAACAGACTCCAAATCTTGTAATATGCCTCGAGTTGCTCCGAAAACTGTGGAATGTTAGAAATGCACCTGCTGTCTGCTCTGCAACGTCGTTCGTCGCTGCGCCGTCGGCCATCCTTGCGTACTACATGCGCGGTCAACCGACGTTCTTGGCTGTTGTGAAAGCGGCGACGACGTGAAGAGAACTTATCGTCGAAAACTTGAACGACTCGGATGGTAAGCGGTAAGTAACCGGATAGTACAGGTTACGCCGCGACGCAATTGACACTGGCACTTACTACATCACACCGAGAGAAAGTATATCCCACCATGTTCATGGTGATGCGATTCGTGGTTCGTGGCTCTTCAAACACTGATCACGATCTGATGATTCTGATTATCGTACTTAGATTTCTGTCGACTGGTTACGGAAATTAATTGCACTACTGGTAACTGGTTTCCCCGCGCTTCAAGTTTGATCACGTTGGTTGCCTATGGAACTGATGCCGGTAGATGGTAATTATAGCGCGGCTAAAAGTTGGCGCCTATGCCTATAGCCCATGCCTAAACCTAGACCATGACCGTGCGGCCGAAAGGTGGAGGGAAGGCTGCTCCCTATAAATACCCCCGTCCATCCTTTCATCAGGTCAAGTGTGCCATCATGGTGCTGTCCGCAGTCTTGGGTTGGCTTTTGCTCACCACAACGCTGGGGTGGGGCCACCCATCCTCCCCGGTACAGCGTCAACCCACTGGTAGTGCCATGTACTCGATGAACGTCACCAATTGCCCAGGTACATTTCCGTCATGGTCCATGGAATTCATACCAATGTTTCACAGGTTACACTCTGGGATCTCTGACCGAGTCTGAGTACGGTCTGACTGCTCAGCTGTCGCTCGCGGGCACGCCTTGTGACGCGTTTGGCACGGATATAACGAATCTCACCATCAAAGTCACCTACCAATCCCAGACGACGTGGGTTTCTCAAATATCTATGGTTCCGTCCTTGTTAAATCGTTTGCGTTTAGCCTACACGTAAAAATTTCCGACACTGCGAACCAGCAATTCACAATCCCCGAGTCTGTTATCGAGCGTCCACCTGTCCCAACGGAATCGTCCACAGGATCGTCGGACCTCGTGTTCAATTATGACGCGTCACCATTCGCTTTCTGGATTACGCGTCGCTCGGATCCAGATACAATGCCTATATTTGACACCAGGATCGCCTCGCTTCCTCCAACACCCATCCCACCCTTTGACTCCTCGGACCCCAGAACGGCGTTCGATGGGTTCCCCCTCGTATTCGAAGATCAATATCTTCAGGTAAATAAGTTTCATCCTCGAAGTCCACTGGGCCCCGCGAGCTGATATTAGGTGCTGGGGGTAGATCGCTTCAGCACTGCCTTATGGTACAAACATCTATGGTTTGGGTGAGGTGATTGCCAGCAGTGGCTTCCGACGCGATATAGGCACGGATGGTGGTGTCGGCACTATTCAAACCCTCTGGGCCCGCGATGTCGGGGATCCCATTGACCAAAACATGTAAGACAGTCGAATTAGCTGCAACACGTGACTGACGCACCAAAGGTATGGCTCACATCCCATATACCTGGAGCATCGCTTCAACGAGACCACCAACACGTCGTCGTCATCTGGAGTTTTGCTACTCAGGTAATCTAAACTAATGCTCTCATGGGAACACATTGTAACAACTGGGCAGTTCTGCAGGGTCTGACATCTTCTTGCAAACTCCCCCTAACTCACAGGTGTCGCTTATCGAGTACCGAATGATTGGGGGAATCCTTGACTTCTATTTCTTCTCTGGGCCCACGGATGTCGAAGTAATTGCTCAATATGGGGCGACAATCGGTTATCCCATGTGGCAACCGGCTTGGGGCTTCGGATTCCACTTATGCAGGTAGCTGTTCATACAGCTTCACTTGGTTGACTAGGAATTAATGGAGTACTATCCAAGGTGGGGATATGCCAACATTAGTGAAAACATCGCAAACGTCGCTGCTATGCGCGCTGCGAATATTCCTCTCGAGGGTGTGTTTCATCTTATGCTTAATGACCGTCAGCTAAATCAAAATCCAGTTCAATGGAATGATATCGATTTGTATCATGCATACCGTGACTTTACAACTGATCCCGTGAGGTTTCCCGATGCAGAACTTCAGCAATTCATCGAGCAGTTGGTCAGTTGTCCAGTGTGGTAATAAACAAAGTGGCTAATTCGTTTTCTTAGACTGCCAACCACCAACATTGTAGGCATTTCATTGAGGACACGTAATCAGTGATGTTGAACCGTTCCATTCGTATAGACATCCCTATTGTAGATGCAGGTATTGGAGTCACCGTCAACGCAACTGATGTGGTGAGCTCTAGCTTCGGGTTGTTCTAGTTCTTTCTTTATCACTTTGCAAAGTATTACCCATACTCCGATGGAGTGGCGAGGTATGTTGAGTCAAATTCTTTTGCAATATGTCCTACCCACCCTGTACAGCGATACGTTCATCAAGAACCCTGACGGATCCCTCTACATCGGACAAGTTTGGCCTGGTTACTCAGTGCGTTTCCTGTTCGCTTTATCCACTCTTTTTGACTGTTTCATGATTATCAGGCGTTCCCTGACTGGTTTTCAGAGAATACCCAAGCATGGTGGACGGAGGCACTAACGAACTGGACTGAGCTCGGGGTCGACTTCTCTGGTATCTGGCTCGATATGAATGAGCCGAGTTCGTTCTGCAGTTACTCCTGGTAAGCCAACCACGGGATCGAACTAAGATCTGGGCTTATTTCGAGGGTAGTGGCACTGGCGCGAATCTCTCGGCCCTGCAACCATTCAGTGTGATCGGTACTGTCGTAACTGGGTACCCTGAATGGTTAGTGTTAGTTGGGTATTTGCCACTGCAATGTACTGATTGTTTTTCTTCTAAAGTTACAACGAAACACTCTGGGGACCCAGCGGCAACATGTCAATTAACGGGACGTCGACGAACTCTTGCCCACCTGGAACTACGGAGACGCTCTCGAAACGTGGCGTTGGCGCCGGAGGCGAGCCAAATGTTAACCTTACAAGCCCGCCATACGCCATTCACAACGGTCAAATTTTGTGCCATTCCGTTTAATTTGCAACTGATTCATGTTGTCCGTCCTTCAGGCTATGCAGCGCTGTCTACAAGTACGCTGGCTACTAATGCAACTCATTATGGTGGCTATGTCGAGCTTGACGCGCACAATATGTTTGGGATGATGGAAGAGAAGACGACGCATCTCGCCCTGCAGACCATCTTCGATGGGAAGAGGCCATTCCTGATCAGTCGCTCCACCTTCCCGTCTTCCGGAAAGTGGACTGGCCACTGGGTATGTCTCGTCTTTCGAGTGGGTGGCTTCACGCAAGTTCTCATCCACCCTTTAGCTTGGTGACAACTACAGCAAATGGCAATATATGTACCTGAGCATCCAAGGCATTTTACAGTTCCAGATTTACCAAATTCCGATGGTCGGTGCCGATACATGCGGCTTTAGTGAGTCCCTTTTCATGAGACCGTGGTCGACACACTCTAATTCTTGTCAGATGACAATACCGACGAAGAACTTTGCAACCGGTGGATGCAGCTCTCCGCCTTTACTCCATTCTACAGGAACCACAACACCTATGGTGCTCTCCCTCAGGAACCCTACCGATGGGACAGCGTTGCGATCGCATCGCGTATCGCCATCGCTGCCAGATACTCGATGTTACCATACTGGGTGCGTGCTATGGAGATTTTACCGAAATATACTAAGATGTTGGATGGTAGTACACTCTCTTTGCCAACGCTTCTACTAACGGCCTCCCACCCGTCCGGGCCCTCTTTTACGAGTTCCCCAACGAGCCGGAGCTTTTCAACGTCGACAGGCAGTGGTTGATTGGGGGTGATATCCTCGTCACCCCGGTTTTGACCCCCGGAGCAACCACAGTCGATGGTGAGTCCCAAGCCACGCCTATGCAAATTTATAAACTGAAAACTAATTATGCTTCAAGGTATCTTCCCTGGCAGAGGCACTGTCATCTGGCGTGACTGGTGGACCTACGCAGTCGTCAGCACCACTCCCGGTGCAAATACCACTCTGAGCGCTCCCATCAGCCACATCAACGTCCACATCCGAGACAGCTCCATCTTACTCTTGCACCAGGAACCTGCCTACACGATCTACGAGACACGCGAGGGTCCTTATTCGCTTCTCGTGTCATTGAATAAGGCAGGCACTGCGTGGGGCGACGCCTACGTTGACGACGGCGAAAGCTACCCTCCGGGAGCGAACTGTACTTTGAACTTCTTCGCGAGCGAAGGCGAATTGGACATTCAGAGCAAGGGAGAGTACCCTATCGGTCAGAAACTCGAGACGATCACCATTCTCGGTGTCCAGCAGCCGACGATGGTAGCACTGAACGGCGAAAAGATCGAGGGATGGACGTACGATGGCGCGAACGAGGAATTGATCGTTTCAAACTTGTCTATCGAGCTGAACACTGCGCAGACGAAACTGAGCTGGGAATAGAGAGCTTGCAGGATTCTAAAACCCACTGGGTTAAACGGACATCGTAACGTGCAATGTGTCATGCTGTGGCCTAGATTCCTGCAACAATAATTTCGTTGTTCTTGTGGGCACCATGCAAACTCATCGCCGCGCGGATCGTGCTTCTTGGATGCTGATGGAAACGATTGATCAAGGTAGGACGACCGTGTACAAGCTCGCACGCACTTTGCGGGGCCCAAGGTGAGTCCGGTACTGGCTGGAGCTCCGTCTAGTACTATGAAATGCCGGTACCCATTTACGGTTTCTGGAGAATCCAGATGCGGCAGCAGTGGCATTAGAGCCTCCTAATCACTCTACAGAGTCAACGAGTTGGTGATGGTAGTCTAGATGAGCCTTCCGCTTGATTAGACAACCTGGCAGGTTGACGAACACCGCCGGGACTCAATCATTGGGCTTGATCCTCGAGGCCGCCCCTCCCGGACAAGTTACTCAAAGTGAGTATTGCCACTTCAGCATCCCATAAATTGATTTTCAACTTTGGTTCACAACGTCACGGCCCGCAAGAACCCCGAGTGCCAGCGTGCAGGTACACCAACAGGTGCGACGATCAGACTTGTGTGATTTACAAGAATGCACGGATGCAACTCTGCCTACCATACGATCAACGATGCCCGCCGCTTTGGTTTTCCAAGGCCATGTCCAGATTGACAATCTCCACGGGTGGGTCCAGGGTAGGTTCGCGTGGTGACAGGGAGTCCATGTTTGTGTACCTCTTTTACTTCCGTGACCCCTACGAGGAGTCAGCTGACTTGGTATAGCATCCTCCAGACGATGGGTCGTTCATTCAATGGAACAACAGATCTGAGTTCAAGTGCTTTTGCTGCCCAGGTTGACATTGATTCCCGAGAAACTTATTGCTGCGGCGGTCGTCGCGCAACTCTTGTACCCGACCCTCGATCGTCATCCGGTGCCCCATTCTAGGGCCTGTCTCGACTGGACGGAAACAGATGAGCTTTGTCTTCCTGCACTAATTCTTCCATAATGTGTCCACACCAAAAGTAGAGTTGCATCCAGAACAAAGAGGCGCAGATCCCTTTACAGATATGCTCACAATGCACATCGTTGGGACTAGCAAGATCCCGATGGTACTACCATGAACATGCAAGGTCGTGTATTTTCCCACGATGGTGACCCCACACCGGCGACGGACCGAAGGTAGACGTTTCAATTCGAGCATCGCAGGGAGTCAGGATGGCGGCTGATGATGGTGTTGTATGGCTGTTCGAGTTTCCATGCCACCATTACATAGTTCTCAACAACAGTTGAAACGTTGACGGCCCATATTCACTATTGTTCTCCCATGCATTACGCGATATGCAACGATAGCAGGCCCTACAACGGGACCAACCTGAAGTCAATGCCTATGATATTTATGCATGACTATCATATGCATTATGAGTGGCATATCTACTGTACTATGTACATCCCGCGATAAAACGTGGAGTATTCAAGACAACCATCTCCATATGAAAGGCTAAGGTGACCGTTGAGTCCATGATATTGAGGTAATCTTGGCTGCGTCGAAAGCTTGCTGCTGCGTACCAGTGGGGGAGGCCGCAGGAGTGTCGCGAATGACCAGGAACGTCCTAATCCCTAGTCTCACGACGCAGAAGAGACCAAATTCAGTTTAGGCGCTTTCGTTGCTTGGTGGACGTTGGGTTGAAGCAGGCCTGCCACATAAAAGCCCCGCGCGCACTGGCAACCCTTCGCCGATATCACAGTCACGGTACACAACGAGCCACAGCCAGTTTGTCTATCTCCTGCAGTGATACCCCACTCTTCCTCTGAATCTGCGCGTTCGAATGTCTAGAAGGACCCCGGATATGATTGACAAGGAGATCGAGCTGCTCACCGCACAGCTCAGTGTTCTGCAGCGCCGAGAGGATGACTTTGCCCGCATACTGGAGGACATGGCTAGGCTCCAAAGCTCCGTCAGAGCAGAAAGAGAGGCCCTGGGTTCAAGGATTACAGAGCTTGAAAGCCAGAAGCAGCCCATCAACTTGCTCCCAACGGAATTACTCATCGAAATCTTTCTCATCCGCACCGAGGATGAGAGCGCCGACTTGGCAGTCGGACTACCGTACAATTCAGCTCCAACCCTCATCTCCCATGTATGCCACAAGTGGCGTGAACTCGCCCTCGCAACGTCGCGTCTCTGGTCGTTTATTTCTTACCGGACACCTCAGTGGATACCTCAGCCTTTGTCCGTGTTCTTGCAGCGCGCGGGGAGTTCTCCTATCTCTTTCAATTTCATTTCCACTCCCGGTATCAACGCTTCCGACAACTTGAACACGTCAACCCTCGAAGCAGCCACCTCGGTCAACATTATCCACACACTGTGCTGTCAGCGTCGACGCTTCCGTTCGCTTACCTTTGAATGTGGCTTCGCTAAAAGCATGGACCACATCCTAGCAGGCATCGCTCAGGTTTATGACCACCTTTACGAACTGGAGTCCCTGGATCTCGCCATTAGCACCCTGGATCCTTCTTTCGAAGGCACTCAACTCCTCACTTCCGATCAGCTATCACCAGACCAAAGTCCCCCAGGTAGTCCGATCACGCTTAGGCATCTCCGTTTGCAACAGATGCCTCTGTCAATTCTCCCTGTCTTCTTGCTTCGATCGATACGCACTCTTGAACTATCATACCCACCTAAGAAATCGCATTCACCGCGACTACACCATTTCACGCTCAAGATGTCCCATCTCGTCAACCTCCTGAGACATACTCCTCAGCTCCACGAACTTTCTTTGATCGGAGTGACCCCTGTATGGGACATGATCACAAGACATTCGACGAACGGGCAGTTGTTCCATGGTGCCACTGACCCACACAATCTGGCGATCGCCTCTTCCTTTGAATTGCCGGAGTTGAAGCGTCTCGAGTGGAAATATGCATACCATAGGGATATCTTCCCGTTCATGTCGCTCATAACTCTCCCCGGACTCGAGTGGTGGGATCTTTTGATTGCGCAGTCCCCTACTAAACGTTTTGATGTTACCCAATTTCGCGGTAACCACATCCGCGACCAGGATTCGTTTATCCAGGCTGAACCACTCTCGAACGTGCTCGTACTCCACGCCCTTAAAGAGCTTAACGTGAACTGCCAGAACGAAGACAACCTTGGTTCCTCGCTACGTCAATTCCTTTTCCCATCCCTCACTAAACTTGATGTCACCTTTGTCGGTCAGCATATACGCAAAGAATCAGGTTTCCCTTCCTTCCCCAGGCTAGAGTCCATCTTTAGGGATCCCCGCCTCCCGCGCCTGACCCACCTTTCGATATCCAACTTTGACATCTCACCCGGCCATGGCAGGTCGATGCTCGGGTACATGCCCAACCTTCTCTCGCTTACGCTGGGAGCGTGCACCGGGGTTAGCGTGGTGTTGGATGCACTAGCAGAGGCATACGGATGTGTTCCCATGACAGGAGGTGTTCGTACCAGATTGTGTGGTGTGCGCGTATGCCCGCGGTTGGAAGATCTCATCTTGTGGAGCTGCTCCGACTTCGACTTTAGAACGTTGTGGTCAGCCGTGCACACGAGGTCGCTCGCTCCAGCCGACGACGGAGACGAACAGGAAAAGGAAGCAGAGGTGTTCGCTTCGGCGGTGCTAGGTCGGAAGATACGACCACTCAAGAAGATCCGTAATCTTGGAAGCAGGCCGTTACAGCAGCGTGTTGATCCCGGTGGACTTTCTGCGAGCGGTTCATCAAGATCTACCCTCATCCCCATGCAGGAAGCATTGCACCCTAGCCGCCTCACTTGCCTTCATCTAGAAGACTGCCCGCAAATTAGTCATCACGAAGCTCTGTCGTTGGGGAGATGGGGAGCGATTGTCATTTACAAGTGACCACCGCCAATCACAATATTTGCTTATTCGGTAACCAACGTGGATCCTGTGAGTAGTTTTCGTTACTCGACGTTGACACATTTAAACCGAAACTACGTCACATCGCAGGCTGCTCGCCATGGTTAGCATTTTGTAATGCCCGTTGATCCACAATATCCGATGGCATAGTGCCTGGTCTCGTAATGCTATGATGTTCAACTCCGTCTAGCTTAGGAACGAACATCGCCAACCTGGAATACATATTCCAATTGGTGGAGCGGCCAAAAATTCTTTTCGAGTAGGCAACGTTGGTCGGTGGGCATTGGTCGTCCATACTTGTAGTTCAATTTGGCTCTGAAGGAGATGTGGCGTTTAATTGCTTGTCGCGGCAAAATCCCCTCAATTGTTCAATCATATATTACACTTTGTGCATGCATGGGGTGACGGAACACAAGATCGGCAATTTCAAGATCACATCGTTGCCTGGGGTACCCCAGATACGTGTACTTTACGGTGCTGCCTCCAAAGGAACACTCTCCATGTCCCAAACACTCCCTTCCTGAGGGTGCAATTGCTAAGCAAGTCAAAGACATTAGTTGTGTGCGGGACCCTGGCTCATTGACACATACGTCTTGTGAGATGTCCGTGGCGCAAAGCGCGTCCAACACTGCTTGACCACTCCATGCCTCGAGTTTGGTGACGTGCTCGGGGGTTATAAATTCCTGAGAAGATCGAGACGCGAAGACCATCTGAACGGCAGCTGCTCTTATCGATGGTCGTTCCAATGTATCCATTGCGGGGTGTGCGGGTAAGGGGCTCGGGAGACCTCGCCAGCTCGCCGCAAGGTGAAAAACCCAATAAGTCTCCATCTGTACATAGACCAAACACGATGATGAGGCGCCTTCCAGATAAAAACAGAACAAATCCCTCGCGAGGCCGTAAAATTCACCTCAAGCGTAGCGATGTCTTCTATCGCCTCCTTCAAGTGGTCAATCAACCCCGCATTATAATCTTGAAATGATGTTTGTCTGCCTTGAGAAGAGTAGAAGCTATCCAGTTCATCTTAGCACTGGAGGACGTCTGAACACGAGTAATGTTTATATACCTGTCGGTAGATGCATTCACGGTATTGGGAACAATGGGGTTGGAAGCATCCACTGGCCTTGTGGATTCCAATGCGCGTTGAAGCTACTTAAATGGTCTAGTCGCTCTTAAACGATCATAATACGTGAAAGGTAACGTACGGTCAGTATGAGATCCGAGTCTGCGGGTATCTTTAATGGTGAATTTCTTCGTCAGCAAAACGACGTTTTGTAGCAAATCGCCTGACCGGTTTACTCAGTCGATAAGGAACCCTCCAGTGATCCCCGTTCGCGAAGTCAAAGTCTAGGTTTCTTGTAACCGCAATGCTGGCTTTAGGTAAAACGAGAGATCCAACCGGCAAGTCTGTCAAGCAACCGCATGATCCGAGCCTTGCACAAATATGTGTAAAAATGGAGTTTGACATAAAGAACAAACCGAGCAAACCCTACCTGATGACCACCATGTTGCCTTGGAGGCACTCTCTCACTTCACGGATAAAAAAGTCTACATTGGGTCCACCCATGCCGATGCACACGACAGACACGGGGACACCCCGATACCGTCCCGTAATAGTTAGAAACCCGCGTTCAGAGGATAATGAAAATGGCTGGGGGGATGCATCCAAGTACGTCGCGATCTCCTTGGCACGGGAAATCGCGCCAACAGTGACCTGGTCCAAGGGCAAACACGATCCGTTAGGGATGCTCTGCGTGTTAATGACGCCGAGTGTAAAACCTCACGATCCTATTTGCTACTTCGCCAGACTTTATGCCAAGATGGTATACCCGCCCACACGCAGTCCTTGGGAAATCTGGGCCCGGTCAGGAGATGTCAGGCTAGTATATAGTAAAGGACTTACTGGCATCTCTGAGGGTGTCCTTCATTAGTCTGCCCTTCGAATGCTAGATGATCGAATGATCGGGTCCAGGAAGCGAAATTTTCAAAAGTTGCAAGGACAAGCCTGCGCTGCGGCGCTGCTTCAGTAAGCATGTATGTGTCACGTAATCATTCTTCGAGTTGACCTCGTTCCCCACACACAGCTCACCGAGGGTGCTGTCAACTTGAGTCGCAGTGAAATTACTGTACAATCGTTATGGCAGTACAACATACTATTCACTATCCAAAGTCGAAGGTCCGACTTTGTCTCCTTCGCTTTTCCGCATCCTGCTGTGCCAGTGGATGCCCACCATCATAGGCTTAGGCTCGGCCGGACACGGATGGCACAGGCATCCTGAAGGGGATAGATAAGGTGCCAGCTCGTGCTTTGGTTCCAACTCAGATGGCTCCTGTCGGGATGTTTTGATGGGTGACAATAATAATCAGCCAGTGGCGTTCGACTCGCCTTTCCTTTTTCATCTCCTGTCTCACACTCTAACCCACGAGTGCGCAGCTACATGCGGTCAGACTTCCGGAAGCCCTAGTACTGCGGATCGCGGGTGTCTCACATATGCGCTAGGAGTCCAGGATCACATCAGGATTTTAACCGGAGTTATTCACACCCTTTCCACTTCTGCTAGGGTTGTGAGGGGTTAATTTCATGGTCTTCGGTGCAGAGATCGATAACGTAGTGATTCTGTCATGACCGAAACCTTGCAAGACCCTGGGGTTCGTAACGTTGCTGTACCATTTATCTACTAATCTTGTATGTACCGGAGTTTTTCGACAGTTTCTGTGAAACCTGTAGACATCAGGGTCTACGTGACTACTGCCATTATCGAGCGCGGTTTCAGACTGACACGTCAAGTGCTTATCTCTCGTGAGATGACCTCAAACATGTAGGCCGGACTTGTGACCTTTGCTAACTGCGGCAAAATCCCCAAGGGTTAAAGATCGTGGGATAGAAAGCATTACGTTAGCAAGCAACAACGCTCGGGATGTGCCATCTTCTCAGAAAGATAACCCAATTCCCTTAAGAGAAGAAACCAAGTCCCCGCGGACCGTCGAGCCCTTCACACCACCATCCGGTTCCAGGGCGTTGTACTTCTCAAAGCACGCCACGCTGAGCGCTTTCCACGTTCCTTCCTTCTTGTCGCACTCACCTCTTCACCGCGAGAATGATGCGGCCGCGTTTCCCCAAGGGCAGGTTTTCATTGTACTAATGAAACAATGGAACCCAGTCTTGATGCAAGGCACAACGTCAGTGTGCATCCCCTGCTACACCTACATCTTCCATGGATTGACGTGCGCTACGAATGACGGCGGTAGAAGAAGTCTGGCTTCCTCGCGTCCCTCGTTTACCGCGATATGGATATACGGACTCCGTTTGTGGTTCTCGGCAAAGTTTGGTACCCATCCTTGTCGCTCAAATGAAGTTCTTGTGATACGCGCAAACATTAATGATTGGAGGCAAGCTTCTACGACGGAGATCCCCTGGTCCTCGTGCATTAAGGTGGGTCGTAAAACCGTCTGCACACATACATAATACACTCAGATCATGTGCCCAGAACTGTGGACGGGACTTCGCTGTCTAATGGAATGCAACACAGCAGATCTACCGAATCAAGCATTACACTTGCCTGAAAGACTCTACAACGTTGGGAACGAGGAATGGGCTCTGAGAAGAGTTTGCGTATTTCAAATTCCCACCGCTACCCTTGTCCCGAAGATCTGTGTTGCGCATGCGAGGAGGTGGACTCACCATCAGCATGGAACAAAGTTCTACAGTTAAATTCAAAAAGCGGGGAAGGAAGTGGGATGCATGGGGGCGTTGAAAGCTCCACACCTCTTCTGTAACGTTGTCTCCATGCTGTCCAGACGTGCCCCATTGGTACGCGGGCAGCGGGTTTGTCTGGGAAACGCTATCTTGCTGGCCAATGAGCAGCCGCGGCCCGTCGCGAATGATGTCTTTGATCGGAAGTAACATGGCAGCAATCGATACATAATATTCACTGCGTGCAAACTTTATGAATTTTAGGGTGCACCCTGAGGTAGACTTTTTTGATAGATCAGATTAGACCAGCACGCATAATAGATGCAGGACGCGGTCCCTTGAACGACAAGACAGAAGGTCGCGACTCCACGTACATCGGAACCATCCGAAGCGGAAATCTTGCATGCCTGTGTGAGCAAATGATTCGGGTATTCTCCGAGCGCATGTACAACGGGCCCGAACTGACGAACTGGGCAAAATTTGCTCAGTTAATTGATGGGGTTATGAGGGCCCAGAGTCATTCCAGGTAAGGTTCTGTTTGACGAACTTGGCTTGCAGGCAGGACACCACTGTAGACTTTCACGCAACAATCTCCGCCGGGCCACCCTACGCGGCGCGCCGTGGTGCAGTAAACACCGACTACTAGAAGCACATTTACAAAGGTCAAAAATTTATTTGCAGCGGGCTAGTTGGACAACCCGGAATTCCGGATCACAAGTATAACCTCACAAAATACACGAGTGACTGTCCCGGGGGCTTCACTATGCCTTCCTTGGCCAAGTCTCGCTAAAACGCGTCGTGTGTTTTCGGGGGCCATGGGCGCCTGGAAAAAAAGGGCGTTCCCTATGATCAAGGAGCTAGCCTAAAAGGAACGCGAGATCGCGGCTGGCGTTGAAATAGGAAGCAGGATTCGATCCAAGATTGGACCTGAACGACCAGGACATAGCCTGTCCTTGGAGGTTCCGCGAGGCCGGAGAAATGACTGCTTTGCGTGAAGAACTGCTCGTGTGGGCGCTCGGTGTTGGCCCAAGCGGTGTCATGCTCGGACTCACGAGCTCCGCGAATCCAGGGGTCCAACGTTAACGTTCACTCTGCATGTACGATCAGAGTTAATTCGCCAGTTGGTTTTCGACTATCATGCCATGCGTTTACTTGCTACCGTACTCCATCAAACCTATCCTAGAAAACTCTGGCTCCTAGCCAGAAGTTGCTCCCTACTTTGAGGTTTAGCCCTAAACTCGTCCAGTTTGTTATCCAACTGGAATTCTCTGCCGATCATTGACCTTCACAGAAGCGGATCCAGTCTTCACCCTTCCAGCTTGATATATACTACCCACTCTCCTCGGGTGGCTCTGCGTGCTTTCCGCTTGTTGACATGCAAGGTTACAATCCAGGCATCCAAGGGCACCATGATGTGGCGCAACCGTCTGGGTCATTCCATGACCACGGGTCCCCTTCTGGCTCAGACGACGACGCTGGTTATCTAGCGTACCCTGAGTTACACAAAATGGAGGAGGAGCCTGGTGCTGATGGTACGTGCTCAATGCACCCTCCCATGTCAGCTTTCCTTCACTTCTTTGCAGACGATTCGAATGCTGCATTGACCTCGCAGACGCTAAACGCCGATGGTACCCCCAAGCGTCCCATGAATGCATTCATGATATTTGCTCGTCGACGTCGACCACAGGTCGCCGCGGAGAACCAGTCGATGCGCACGGGGGATGTGAGCAAGGTTCTCAGTCGTGAATGGAACGGGATGGGCTTGGTTCGGACTTCATTTTTACACGCCCATCGTTGGTCGACTGACCGTAATCACCCAGTCCGACAAACAGTTCTACCTCGATCAAGCTAAAATCCTCAAAGATAATTTCAATCAGAAATACCCAGACTACGTTTACAAGAGGCGGCCGAACAACAGTCGGAAACGTCGCAAGACAGATTCTGCTGCTGGACTCTCCACAGACCAGGCATCCACTTCAGACATCGTAGACGACTATTCTGGAAGTACAGAATACAGCGACGTATCTCCCGTCGACGTCGACGTCGCTGACACGGACGATCCCCGCCTCAGTGGCCAGGACGCTCGTTATGCAAGCTTGCCCGCGGATCCTTTGGCAGAGACGTACTCAACCATGCACTCTAGGGCATCCAGTTACCAACCTCCTGATGCGTCCTACCGTCCCCTTGGTGACACGCGAGCTTCCTATACATCTCGTCCGGGTCGTGCCACGCCCGACACTGCCATGGCACCGTCTGTCTCTCATGGATCAGAGCACGGCCCAAGTTATTACCATCCATACTTGTCAGCTCAACAGCAACACCATTCACAGCCTTCGTCCTACTTCCCTGAATCGGGTCCTACGGGGGACGTGTGGTCCGGCACAAGGGATGACCAAAGTCGGATCCAGATCCAGCCATGGTCACAGAACAGCCAAGACCTAGGCGTGAGTGACAGGCACCGTGGGTATCCTCTGCCCGGGTCGTCGCATGCCTGGGCCAACGCATGCGCATCGGAGGGAATACCTTCATCCAGCTCCTCGGGAGCGTCAGCGGCTAACTTCAATTTCCCAACGCTCAATTCACCATTCTATCCACCCCAGAGCGGTACCCAGGAGGTTCTCCCGTCGTCTTCTGTTCAACCTATTTCCGCTCCGTCCCAGCATTATGGTGCTGTCGCGCCGATGCCAGGGAACCCCGTTTCAGGACGTTCATATCCACCTCTGCAACAAGCCTACAGTTCCAGTTTGTCTTCTGCCATTGGCTCATACCAGCAGCAAGCGAGGACCATGTCCGTCACGCTTCCTTCCGGTCATTCCGGTCAGCCTGTGACTTCTTACCCTCACGCGCAACCGACCAGCACTTCGCCCCCCGCTGGATCAGGGGGAGACCCTTCGCAAATGCGGTACTGGCCAGGGGAGAGATAGAACGCCTAGAAATGCCCAGAAACAAGACAGTGTTATCGTCGTTTAGACTTTTGGCACTAGATATCCCATACTCTGATTCCCACTGAACTGTCTATGCTCTTGGTTTTTTTAACTGCTATCGTTACGTTGTCGTCGCATCCTCTGCATCGCTACTGCTCTCCTACTCTCGATATTGCTCGCACCGCAAGATGCCGTCTCCCGCAATTGCATTTTAACCCCCAGCTTATAATCTTGCCGTGATCGTGTTCACGGAGTTTTATTTTTTTTTCCGCTCCAACATGAGCTAACTTTCCAAGGCGTCGACGATCAAGCATTCAGATTTGAGCGCGAACGACAATCAGGGCTGCAGCACTGGGAGGCAGCCATGTAACGGTTCGACACTTGGTTGGTACGGCTCCTTGTCTGCATGGCAAGGAATACACGCACTCCCCCTCTATCGCCCGTGTCCCCTTGGAGTCCGAGACCCCGTTATGGCTTCTTCCGCCTCATCACCAAGATTAAAAAATTGCGGCCGAGTGTGGTAATTCACGGTTATGTGAACCGTGCCTCGGAGTCGAGTGGGCCCGGCGGTGGGCCCAAAGAGCCCCGGGCTAGATGTACTGACATGAGGTGAGCGGAACGTTGCATTGCTGTGCTAGGCAGTCACCAAGGTCCAAGGCCGCGGCACGGCCAGCACACCCTAAGCACGACGGGGTAGGTGGAGATGAAGCTTGGGCGAGAATAACGGTCCCTTCTCTACTTGGCGATGACTGACCCATTTGACGTGACGTCTAACGGGGTCCGCGGCTGAAAGACGCGTCGGTTTTGTGGCGAGGAGAAAATAAGGCATTGTTTCACGCACTCGTTGAGTTCACCCTCTTAATCTCTGACTGGGGGGGGGCACACCTCTCGACAGCCCAAGAACAGTTGACATGCCAGAGTCATATGGAAGTCATCGTGATCCGGGTCTGCATGCTGTGTTGGCCAGGTCCTCATTAATGAATTTTAATGTTCTTTGTTGTCGGACGGTCATGTTCTTGACCCCTCCCCCCTTGCAAAACCGGACGGGGAATGCGGGCTCCGAGGGCCTCTGTGCACGTGATGGTGAGCGACATGTCCATCAAAGACGAACGGCAATGGTCCGTACTTTTTTTTTTCTCAAGAGATCCGGTGAGCATGGACTTCTGGCCCGGACAGCTCAATTCGTGATGGATGGATGTCCCAAGTTGTGACAAATGACAACGCCACAATCAAAGCCCGCAGATATTAGAAGGTTTGGGACCCAAGCCCGGTCGAACAATCGTACCGCGGTCCGGCTTTTTTTTTCTGTCCTATTCCGCCACCATCAGTCAGGTTTTCGGTATGTAATAGAGTTCCAAGGTTCGCACTCGAGACGCTTAGAGGGTTGTTACAGCGCCTACGTGGCACCGCTCGCGCTCTGAAAATATGTTGGAGTGCACCTAAAAATATGAGAAGATGCAAGAAGGTATATGGGCGATGATATTTACCTTGAAAAGCAGGTGACCGAGTCAAGCACGAGCGGGCGTATCCAGGTCTCGCGAAACATGATATCAAGAGGTCGCTCGAGCTAAGCAATGAGCTAAGATGCTAACCAGTTGGAGAAAAGCAAACCCTGGTGAGGGGGAAAAGAGGCCGCGACCGGCGCACCGGTTCACGGGCATTCCCGTGGCTGCGAGTTTCTGATTCAAAAGATCAAACATCTGTCGTGCTGGCGCCCTCATGAGTCAGCGTGGTTGCGAGAGAGAAAAAGGGTCGCAGCAAGTCGTGCGCCCTTTCCTGTGTGGACAATTGAATCATTGTTCACGTCCCCCGGCTTCCCTGGAACAAGAAGATAGTATAAAGATTGATGTGTTATTTTCTGAGCTTGAACCCAAACCGTGAAATGGGCGGTCACATCCGAGTATTGCGAAATTTTCTACCGTAAAATTCTCAAGATAACACAGTGACACATGCCGCGCGGTCGCAGTTGGAGCTCGAGGTGTATTCGGCGCCGGTTGCGTGGCTACTAGCATCTCCTGCAACAAGGTTTGAAGTTGGGGGAAACAAATAAACAGGCACTTACGCCCGACACTGATTGTGTCAATATGAAAGTATAAGCAATTCATTCGCCACATGCTGCCTACGGCACGAGTATGCTTTCGCAAGTTACCGATATCAGATTTGAACGATTGCCGGGGCCTGGACTGTCTAATCGGGCCGATGGAATTGGTAACCTCCTTCCCAGAGCTGGAGAGAAGTGGATGCCATGGAAAACCGGACAAACTAACTCCGACGATATCGCGTAGTTGTATTCTTTGACCAAAAAGCCGATGAGAACGAATGGTTTCGAAACTATTTACCAGGGGCTGTCGAAACCAGTCAACCGCGGAATCGAAATTACACAAAGAACATTCACGACGTGATTTCGTGATGTATTGGTGCTTGTAGTCCACAGAAGATAACGTTATGGGAGGGACATAGCTATGTTTCGTGTGTAGAGGGACTACTGCACGAGCAACACTACAAAAGCACAGAAGAATCTACACAATTGGGTCAGGAATTTCGTGGATTGAAAGGATACGCCCTCACATTATGAGTGATCGTGGAATGTTAGATCCGAACGGACACACCACCTGACTGCAAACCCTCTGACCCAGTTATGCAGGTACTAGAAGGTCCCCCCATGTCCTGGCCACAAGCACCCCGGCCGCAAAAACACCCACTGCCGTGACTACATTGATGTTTCCCATAAACTTTTCTGGCGCAAATACTTCCTCTCGGATGAACCGGGAGAACGCGGATTCGTTGGGGTCATTGAGAGCGCGCCGCGGTGGAGGTACGCCAAACATGGCTGCATTTTGAGGAGGTGCGCGGCGTGCCATTGAATGATAAAACGACGGTGTAAAGCTTTTCCTTGAACTTGAGAGCGCGGCGTCTAGTCAAGAAAATCTCAGTTGTTGTGGCGGCGGGGACTTAGCACTCCGGCATTCGCCGAGTATGATCATCATCAGCCGTTGACTCGGGATGAACCAATGCACAGTCACCGTGACTCTCTTATAACCCATACCCTGGATAACCCATACCCCTTGATCACAACCTATTCATAGCTCATACCCTCATACTCAATCATACCTTTTTTCTACAGTTTACTACAGTAATAATAGGTCATACATAACCCACCCATACATGGGATTGACTAACCCTAACCCTGATGTTCATAAATAGACGTTTTGCTTCCAGAAACTCTAAAAAAGGGCTTAACGAGGCATCCCCATTAATTTTGGTGGCCAACAGACAGATATTTATTGCGCCATGTGGATGGCTAGCTGCAAAACGAGTAAACTTTAAATACCTGAGTTAAGGTTTTGATGAACCTCGCTACTAGTAAGAAGCCACTGCCAGTGCATACTCTCTCATAATCCATACCCCCAGGGCTATTCATATGGGTTAGGAGGGAGTTGACTGGGGCTGCTCCTGAGTCTTGGGTTCCAGTTCATTCCAGTTTTGCCGAGATATATTAACGACATCATTTGTTTACAAGCCCGCTCCATAGGGTGATGGACAACCGCTTCTATATCTCTAGGCGATGAAACCGCGCAAAAGAACTGTGCGCTCCTCTCGGAACGTTCACCTTTCGGCGATAGTCCTGGATATGGTAATGTACACCTTTCATGGAAGCCATGTTTCCGAATTGAAAGCGTTCATTGAGTGAATGGCTCATGTGCAGGCAAGGTTTCAACTGATAATCTCCAAGTCAATCACCCCCCTGCGCATCGTGTCATTGGACTCGGAGGAGAGGGAATGGAACAGACCACTCTGAAGGGCCTCCCTCTGATTTAGGGTTTCACCGTGTCCGTTGGTGCACTAACGGTCTACAGCTTTGGCCATTATTCCCTTCGTACTTAAACACGGTAGTCTCCATGGCCTCCCGCAGCCCCGCAATCCAGGTGGTCTTGATCAATTTGTCAACGCTTTAGCGTCCTTGGACGGTACCGCTAGTGGATACAGGTACTGACTCAACTATCACAAGGAAACAGGCCCTTTTTTGATCCCACGGATAACTGCTTGTGTGTCACTTTCAAGGGATCACGCTATCTTTCTTACGATGCTTCCAGTGTCTGGCGTTGACCCTGCCATCATCGACAACGAAACCTCCTTGGCTGATATGATTTTGCGTCACATCGACCCGGGCACTTCGTCGACGAGACACAGACGTATCCCAATGTGACAATCAGACGCACTCATAACGATTCAGCCCTTGCCACGCTTGAAGGAGACCGGCACTCCCAAGTCGTCGCATAGTTCAAGTCAGATAATGGGTCACTTTTCGTTTTAACCAAAGGTGACCCTTGCTGTCTCCCCTCTGTTCTTTCTAAATTCCCCAACTTCGGTGTTAAACTCCACGGACGAATACGACAACCTTCAACAACACTGCAATTTTTAGCGGTCGATTCTGTGTTGAATTCCCACTTTATATTTCTGCCGTTCTGAACAATCCGTCGTATGACCTTGAAATTTGTGCGGCTTTTCTACAGTCTATGACCTCTCCCAAATGGTTCTTCAATTCCCGATCCATTAAGCTTGGAGCACTGTATCACTGTGTTTGCGCTAAACAGTGCTGGCGTACAAGCGGCGCAGAGCCCCCTTCCTCGAAGAGCGCAACAGTGCTTCAAGACGTTCTTTCCAACCACGTTTGCGCTGACGACAGATGCACAGGCGATTGTATCAAACGGCTCATCCACGGATGATTGGTTTACTCGACCAAAATATCCACCAGGAGCACCCTTACATCGGAAGGTGGTCAGGATTACGCTTTCTCTGCCAATTCTACAGGTCTCTTTGTATCCGTTGGAGGATCCGATAAAGTCCAAGTCATGGAGACGAATAATTCAGTTCCGCAGCCGCTAGCTCTGCGTAAGCCACTATTAATATTGCCAACCTTCGTTATAATATACTCATTACACGACAACAGGTTTGCTTCTGCAACATCTGTCGCAGGCTTGCAGCCCATGCCACCCAGACTGGCGCAGTCACCGAGACTTCTACCCTGACCCCGACGCAAGGAGGAGAGGCAAAGGGTGGAGTCAACAGTTGGAAGCTGGGGGCGTGGGTGGGGATGGTGGCCGCCTTTGGACAATAGTTACTCGCCAATGAAGAGTTTTGCTGCTTGCATCGTTCCATTTCTTGACCTGATAGTGTTTCAATGATTTTTGTCTCGCATCGACAGCGACTTGTTTTCCGTGCGTCACCTACAACGTACTCTTCAAATTGTTCTAATCGAGAATTTACAACAGCCACAAGCTCGTGAAGAGCGACGTGAGCCACATTTTGTGGTACTACTGACTACAATGACTCGGTCCGTATTTCAATATTCAATCCCTATGGTGCACTCCACTCCGTGGACAGTGCACCCTACTTTTCATGTGTGCCGGTCGAATTGTTCTTCAATATTCACTTAAGAGTGAATTTGTCTTGACAATACTATCTACTAGTCCATATCTGATATAGATAAGATACACAGCACAAATAGATTGCCAAATTTAGCTATGTAACCAGTGGTTGCAACAACTGGCTGGCCTTCTCTTCCTGTGACTCCACTCATCTTGCGGAGTGGCCATTTGAACGCGTCTTTCATATCTTCACGACCTTTAAACTTCAGGTCTTCCCCGTTCCTAGGAATCCTCACCCACGCAGAACAACTTACCTGTGACATTCTAATATCTGAGACATGAAGCATCTATCACTGAAAGATGCGCTCTTACCCCAGCCACCCAGCTTTGTCAAAAAGCAGCTATACGAGGTGCATGAAGTGCTCGGGACTGGAACGTTTGGAAAAGTTGTGGTGAGTTGTGTAATGCTTGCCATATAATGACACACATGTCATTGGCGCTGGATGGATGGGTCCTCACTCCTGGTCGCTTCTATCGAGACCGGACAACTGACTTCTTTTTTACTTTTTTAAAAATCCTGATAGAAAGCAACTTGGCATGTCCCAGCAGACCAGGTCGACATAGCTCGGCAGGGTGCACCTGCATCTGCCGGCCCGAGTCCAGTTGATGCTTCTCCTGGTCACTCGACGATCCCCCTTTTTAGTGCGGCCTTGCATCGTACCTCCGGCTTCTCTTCACCGAACATGCGCGCCGTTATCACGAAGGAGGTCGCTCTCAAAGTGATTCCCAAGAAGAAAGTCAAGGGAAACGAAGAGGCTGTATGGGGCGAAATGGAAGTCTTGAAAGGTCTTGATCACCCGAATATTGTCTGTCTTTGTCATTGTCTGTGTATCTCAGAAACGTCGACTGATCCTCGTGCCATCTCTTTCAGGTGAAATTCTATGATTGGTTCGAGTCGAGGAGTAAATATTACCTCTCTTTCGAGCTTGCCACTGGCGGCGAGCTCTTTGAACGGATACTACAGAGGGGTAAATTTACAGAGAAAGATGCTGTTTCTGTCATTCGGTTCGTTATCTCGGTATAGATGTGCGTCATAACCTCGTGGTCTCACCCCATAACTGTTAGGTCTGTGTTGTCAGGGGTGAAGTACCTCCACGATCACGACATCGTTCACCGTGACCTCAAGTAGGCATATTACTTATTTACTTGCTACGTTCCATGACGTGCAATCGTAGACCCGAAAACATTCTCTATCGAACCAAAGACCCGAACAGCGACATCGTCATTGCTGATTTTGGAATGTTTGTCCATATCCCCTTTTGTGCTGGAGAATTTCTCACAAAGGAACCAATTGACAGCGCCAAACACCTGCACTCTCCAGAAGAGCAGCTGCATTCCCTGGCAGGCAGCTTCGGTTATGTTGCACCCGAAGTTTTGAGTAAGACCGGACACAGCAAGGCCGTTGATGTATGGTCGACGGGGTAAGCGTCACTTTATTAACTGCGCAAATATCGCTACTGAGACCCGGGTACCCGGGTACCACCCAGGGTAATTACATACGTCTTGCTGTGTGGGTACTCGCCGTTCAGAGCGGAAGATACGAAAGAAATGATCAAGGAGACCACGGAAGCTCGGATCGAGTTCCATGAACGTTACTGGAGCAAGATATCCGATGAAGGTGAAGTCTGCCTTCTTACCTCAACGGTACTTCTTTACTGACGGTGTGCAGCCAAAATCTTTATAAAACTCTTACTCAACCCGAATCCGACGCAACGACCAACGTCACTTGAAGCCTATAATAATCATGTAAGCCAATGTCTTGCTCACTTAGACGGCGTGGCTTCATTCACAACATGGGGATGTCCAGTGGCTGACAGCGCATGAAGCATCGACGGAGCACGACGTCGCTGCTGGCTTGCGCGAAAACTTTGACGCCAAAAAGCGGTGGCGCTCTGCCATCGCTTCTGCACGTGCCCTGCACCGCTTTGGCAAGCATTCTAGAGGATCGAGTGCATCGAGCTCTGTCAGTGGTGGATGGGGAAGGGATCACATCCATTCCGAGTCTGAAGCTATTAGCGAAGCTCCCTCTCATGATGAGAGCACGACTGACGCTTCAGAGTCATTCACGAAACTAAGTCTTGGCAGCTCTGACCCAGGGACTAACGTTAAGGTCAAGATTACTGGGCCTGAGGAAAGCGAAACAGTGGAAACGGGTAAGGAGGAGGGTTCTTCTTCTGCTGATGATCCCTTGACTGGAAGTAGTGAGGCCGGCTTGAAGGACGAAGCTGACAGTGATTTGTTGAACGTGCAACCTTCGAGTCGGGCGAGGCGGAGCTTGAGCCAGTTGGCAGAATCTGAAGCGAAGAGGACAGGGTTGGTTCCTGTGGACACCTCTCACTCCGAAACCGCGGGGAGTAACGAATCGGATCTATCAGAACTCAGAATGCCTGGCACTTTTCATTTCTCGAAGGGAGAGGAGAGGCCCGGAAGCCCGATCAAGTGGTCGGAGACCTTTAGAAAATTATTTCGGGCCTGATCTACCGACTTGCCGATGCCTTTGCATATTTATTTGGTTACATGGTATCTGTGACACAGTCCCCTACGCCTTGCCCTACGTCCTTTGTACTAATAGTATTCGTCCCACCTAAACTCTGCCCGACAATTCATCGGCCCTACTATGAATTAGGATTCGAGAAAAAAGCGAACGCACAACGTAGGTCGAGTGAAGGAACTTATTGTATTAGGAGACCACAGTACGCGCATACACCCTCGAGGCACAAATTGATATTTGATTTACAACCGGACGAGAGGGTCTCTACCAAGTTGCTCCGGGTACGCAAGCAACTTGAAGCAACTTGGTCGCGAACAGCGCCATAAGTACAACATGCTCCGTACACTCAACGGGGGGTAGGTCTGCTAGCCCGACGACAACAGTACAGAAGGGTGAGGTGCACGCCTCGCCTCGCTCTTCGATAGCCCCCGGGCCTAATGATAGTTTAGCCGGGAACAAAGTCCGGCCCCCTATGTAGGACTTATCACCGAACAAAAATGGTTAAGCTTAGTACTCGGAATGATCCCACGGTAAAGCACGAAGCCGAACTGTTCAATTGAATTGTAGCGGCCCCTGGACTAACTTTAACTTAATAGCATCATGATGTGGTTATGGCATCGGCCGATATTTGAACTGCATTGTGATGAAGGCAGTGTCATATTACTATCTCCCTCCTTTTGCCTTGTTCGACAATGACAGGCCCAAGGCGGGTCCTGGTCATTGGAGGGGGCCCGTGTGGCCTTGTGACCCTACGAAACCTCCTCGAACGCGGCGAGTTCGATGATGTGCAACTTGTGGAACGGCGAGACAACATCGGAGGCGTTTGGTGAGTCCAGTCCCAAAAATTTGGCACCACGAATCAGGAAAAGTTAAAGTTATCAAGGTATCAGCCTCGAAACGGACAAGCGGATGACCATTGTGACGATCACCACCGTCAATCCCACAAACGTTGGCCTACGCCGGCGTATCCCGCTTTGATCGGGAACGTGATTCCTGAATTTCTCTCCTTCTCTGGGAGTCCGTTCCCTGCACCACCGAGACAGGACCAGCCGTTCCCAACACTCCCTGAAACATACGAATATCTTGCCACGTTCGCGCGTCCTCTGTTTGAAAGCGGAAAGATCAGGCTCCATCATGAGGTTATTGATGTCGCAGAAATCCAAGGTGAAGACGGTGGAGGTTGGAAGGTTGTGATGACCGATCGGAGCAAGAGCAGTGGGATTGGCGTCAGGAAGGAGGAGCGATGGGACGCGGTCGTCATCGCGACGGTCTGGTACGACAACGAGTATTATCCGAGCGTCGAGGGCCTCGACGATGTCAAGCAGACGGGTAGAGTTCGACACGCAAAGACATGGAGGGGCGCAAGTGGCTACGAGGGCAAGGTATGATCTACGTCTTATCGACGGACGCTCATGCTAATCCCTTCTCCTATCGACAGCGCGTCGTTGTCATAGGCAACGCCAATTCAGCCAACGAAATGGCGGCTCAACTCGCACCGGTCGTTCAGCTTCCCGTTTATCGTTCAACGCGCCGGGTATCTATATTCCCCTCCCTTCCCGACGACTGTATCGAGGATGTCGGCCCCGTCTTGCGGTATAGCCGGAGTGCGAACGAGAATATCACTGTTCATCTAGGAGACAGAACCATCGACGACGTTGACTACGTCTTATTTGGAACTGGGTATTACCCGGAAGTGCCGTATCTTCGGGTATTGGAACCCGCAGTCACTTCTGCCTCAAACTCGAAAAGAGAACCACGTTCTCTTGTCCCCCTCACCGATCGGCGGGTCCAGCCCGTTCGTGTCCCTTCGCTCTACAGACAAGTACTATATGCACACAACACCTCTCTGGCTTTCACTGGCGCCTTGATGTCTTTTATACCCTTTGCGATGGCAGACCTCACGAGCACATGGCTCGCATTGGTCTGGTCACCTCCACGCGGGATCGACATACCACCCACGATCGAGGAGAGACTGGCGGACGAACAAGCCCGACTGCAAACGCTCCACCAACTTCGATCGGAAACAGATAACCCGTCCGACCTCGTTTCGTTTCATTTTCTCGGACGCTACGAACTGCCGTATGCCCAGGAGGTGCGAGCGGAGATCACGAGGACGGTACCGGAGCTTGGGGATATCCTCGCTCCGTGGGACGACGAACAAGACACGCGGCGGTTTGCAATGTATACGACCAAGTTGGATAGTTTGTATGCCCTCGCTGGCAGGAACAAGGAATGATGTATTGGTTACCCCCCGCAATGCGACATTTTGCAACTGGCTGTCATGTTTGCCTTGCGTGTTCTCTACCTCGCCAAGCATACAACACTCGTGCGCAGCCATCATCCAAGACTGCTTGGCGTGACATGCTTCTTCTTGTATTGGGTCGTTTTCCGCCATCCACAAGATCCAGCGGTCTGGGCGCATACACATATGAACCAGATGGTGAACTCACCCAGCCAAGACGGCGACCCAGAGTCACCCTCGCACGACACGCCAGTCACACTTGTTTCTAAATCGTCCCCCCTCACAATGCACCGAGGCACACGAACGAGATGGTTTCGATTAGACAGGGAGTGTAGCTAATGGAGTTTCCAGATTTTCTTTGAACACGCATTTGTATCCATCCGTCACTCGACCGCTACTCCGAGTAATCTTTTTCCTCGCAATGTACTCTCCATCCTTTTTCTCTGATACAAATTGTACAATACTCCATTATCCTATGGTAGTCCGTCATCCTTTCATCCTTTCAGTCCTTTGTGCCATTTATTCCACATTCTTGTCCATTGTTCTGCATTATACAAGGTCCTCACTGTATCTCATTCCATCATCATCATCATCCTCCTCCTCTTCGACCCGACTCTTGCTTACTCAATTACCTCCTTCCTAACTTGGCTTGATATATCGCCGCCTTTCGAACTTTGCCCTCGTGTTCCCTGCATTGCTCGCAGCGCACAACCTAGTGTCACATTGAAAACGGGGGTGGACAAACAAACAAACAAGAAGAATTTATTGTATGCACAAGTTTTACCTAAGGTAATGGTATCATGAAGGGTTGCGGAGATGATGTAGAGTGAGGAAGAGAGGAGGGGGGGTACTCTTGTTAGGTATGCAATGGCCAAGAAAAAAGTAAGCGATCAAAACAATAATGAAACGGATAAACGAAAGAAAACGATCGTCTTAAAGAGTCATCACTAGCAATGAAAAACAAAGACAAAAAACACAGAAAGACCCAAAAAAACGCAACAGCAAAAATGCTTTTTGGGAGTGGAGGCCCAAACAGAGGGTGACAACATACAGAGCATGCTCGTAACACACACACACACGTACACAGAGGGGGATGGCGTCATGCCCTTGGAAGTGATATCGTAGCGGTCTGCACGATCGAAACGCCGTTCGGAGGTCGTGCTTGTGTCGTCCTCTTGAGTTGTTGTTCCATTTTGATCCGCTGTTTCCGGATGTCGTCGTCCTTGAGCTTCACGTTGGCGGCGAGCACGAGCAACTCGGTCGCTGAAGGGAGACATGCCGGTGGTGGGTGAACGAGATGTGCCAAAGCAGTTTCTTCCGAATTCGCTTGCAGTAAAAGATGGCGCACGCAGTTGATCACGACGAGACCGACACGCATCAAGTATGGTATGCCTACGAGGTTGACCCGTCGGTCCTGGCGACGTTTCAGACGAGCAAGGGCAACTCACCGTCATACAGAAATATATCCCACACTCGGTGCAGGTGGTCCACCGAAAGGCTTCCGACGAACAACGTGGAGAACCTGAATGACATGAGAGACACAGCACCTCAATACCTTGAAAGACAGTACTCACCACGGCCACGTGATCCTCGCAGGGGCGATCGACAACTGCACATACAATTTCTTCGTGAGCACGGGATCGATGGCTTCGAGCGCTTTGCTAAACAGTGATGCATCGATCTCGATCTGAACGGTGTGGGCCGCAAAGTATGTACGCAGGTGCGCATCCATCATTGAAGCAAAGATCCAAAACGCGTCTTCTTCGGGGGCGAGCAGTAACAAGTGACCAGCGATAGACGTCAGTCCTGGGAAGTAAGTGAGCCCTAACGTGCCGACAGATAAACATGGATAAAACATTACCACTGCTATATTGGATGTCGGGCACCATGCTGAGATACGCTTGGAGAAGTGAGACAAGGGGTCCTTGCGCCGTATGAAGCTGAGGCTGGTCAGGGAAACCCTCTACTGCATCCTTTTCGATCTCTGCAAACGCGGGAACGCGTGGTCTCCTTCCCAACTTGGCATACACCCCAGGCAACGCGCGCGTCTTGCTATCCGTGAGATGACACCAGACAAGGTAACGAACCGACGAGGGCACGCCTTCTTGCAGCAATTTTCTGACCTTCTTGTTCTTGCGGGCTTGCGACGGAGGGACGGTGGGGAAAAACCCCATCCATTTTAATTCGCGTTGTCGATGCGCGTCAATAGATTCTGCAGATTCCGTGGGAGGAGAAGTAGGATGAGTGGGGACCAACGGCGACCTCGGCGGGAGGCTAGAGTGCATCGACGCCGTGTCGCACAGGATAGGGGACGCGTCGGGCTTCCCCGTGTCCACCTCACGACTGGTCAGCGTCGAGTCCTGACTAGCCCTGCCCGTCACCTGAGGAAGGGAAGGCTTGACGAGCTCAAAGTCCATGTCCTGCACTTGGACCGTCTCATTTTCCCCGCTCCCTGCAAACGATGCCAGGCTGACAGCGTCATCCAACTTGGATCGTGTGCTTCCCTTCATTCTCAGAGCTGGAAGACTCAGTTTTGTCCTAAGGTTGAGCTCCTGCACGAGCGGCGACGAGCGTGTGCTTTGCGAAGCCGCCTCAGGGATCGGGGGAGGCGAGGCCAACGAGCGCGAGTCGCTCGAGTCAGAGCTTTGTCGCGGCGGTCCTTCAGTCGAGCTGCTCCGAGGAGGCGCATCAAACGATCCCTGCCGCCCAGGCATCAACGGGTGCGGTGACGTTGCACTACGAGGGGCCAACGAAGACATCGACGGTCTTCTGGTCACTCCGGGTGACGCGTCCTTCTCCCTGTCTGGGCTGTTCGCAATGGGGGAGCTCACAACCGGGCTGGTCAATGGTCCATTCGTGTTTGCGCGTGTCGCATCGACGAACTGAAGGGAATGCGTTAGAGATTCTGGTGTGAAGGGTACTTTGAGCTGCGTGCTCAGACCAGGCGACTGCACGATAGGAGAGGTAAGATTGCTATTCAATTCACGGTGCTTGTTACTGCTATGCAGAACAAGTGGAGACGGAGCCTGCCGTGCCATCAATGCAGGTGGGAGAGACGCGTTGCGTGAAGGCGCAGCGACACTGGCAGCACCCCGCGTCTTCATTACAGGCTCTTCCAGACTAAACGACCAACTCGTCATGAGTATTTACAAACCAAGAACGTATACGAGGACTGGACTGACCTTCTCTCTTGCGAGGTAGCGTCAGGGACATGGGCACCAAATTCAGAGAACGACCTCGACCGCGGACGAGCAGCGCCAACCTGGGGTACGAATCCTTCTCTCGGTATCGGCAAAGACGGTGACGGCGGACCCGCATTAATTCCTTGTGGACCACCCACATTCGCAACTGCCGTCGCCGACCGTTTCGGCAGTCGCAGCGAAGAAGGGGCCCCAGCACCCGGGCCAACCTCATTCAGAGGTATCCCATCACCCCCGCCTCTACGTGCAGGCGCAGAAACAGTCGCTGCTCTCGTAGGTGTCATATTTGCCGGATGATGCGCCCCCTTCCCCCTTCCCACTTTCGTTTGCGGTCCTGCTGGTGTCATACGCACTGGGGGGAACGGGTCTAGCGAAAATTGGATCGGTACGGGGACCATGCTCGCGCTCAAATCGGGTTCGCATCGCGCGAACAGCGTCATCGGTGGTCTCCTTGTCGGGCCTTGAGACGCCGCGATGGACACGTTGCGCAGCTGGTGAAGGATGTGTGTGGAATAAAACGTCGTGCCGGGCTGCTGGGGCGGATGTGTCACGTTCCCCGAGCCGGGTCCCGGTGCCTCCGGATACGTATACGGTTGTGGGGCTGTCCGTCCGTACATGGGTCCTTGCGACTGATGGACTGCCTTTGGCGCGTTCGGGTGTGGAAGAAACATAGACGTCCGGGCAAAGGGATGCGATGACCGGCTGGGGTGGGAACGCTGTCCTAAAAAAGGGCTCTGCTCCGCGCCATCTGGTTGGTCTGCTGGGGGTGTACCTTGTGCAGGATCTGTGGCGGCCGTCACCTGGGGCGTGTTTGGGGTCTGCGTGGATGGCGTAGTCAAGGGAGATGCTACCTTCGTTGCCAAAATAGGATCATTTACTGTAGTATTGATGCCGGTTACATGTCCTTCTTCGTCGTCCACGACGATAGCACGCACGCCTGGTTCTTCGTCCGATGAAGGATCGGGGTTACACACAACAAGGGACGGCGTAGTGCCAGACGACGGAGTACGTTCAGCTTCCATCTTCACCCTCAACGCAGATGACATTCCTCCACCATCAATCGGAGATTTTGGCGGTCCTTCAGTAGAAGACATTGCCGACTTGCCCGATTTGTTGCTATGCCTCCGCCAATGATCTTGATCCGATCCTTCCTCGACGTCGGTGAACCTCGACGAATGCGGAGAGCCAAACGTCGTATGCAACAACGGCGAGAGCGCCGCACTCGTGTTCAGAGACGTAAGTGACCTTCCCACATCGGCTTCCCGAGCTTGCACACCGTCTTCGTCTGCCACCTCGACCACCTCGATATTCAATCCAACCTGGCCAGTATCATCCTCGGTTGAGGCATGCACAACCTGCAGTTCTCTCTCCCCGTGATCACCACCACCTTGCATGTACCCGTCATGGACGATTCTCAGTCGTGATTCCGTCCGCACAGGAACGTGCACGGGGACAGCCGGGAACTGGGAAGTCAACGGTAACATGTGTGTCTCGTTGGTCGACTCATCCGATCCCAATCGTGTCAATGAAGGGCGCTTGAACGACGTAGAGCTCGACGCGCTCTCGAGGCTAGGCCTCGGACGACCACTCGTCCCATCGCTGCCAATGCTCGGTCGAGACGCATCGTAACTCGGCCGATCGGATGGAAGAGGCATAGGAGGCGCGTTCGCACGTGCTTTCGACGACGCCTTGGACGCGCCCGAAGCTTTTGAGATGGTGGAGGCGCGCTTGGATGCGAGAGAGTAACGCGAGTACCGATAGTCATCGTAGATGTCGTCCCAGTAACCACCATCATCTTCGTCTTCCTCCTCATCTCCGCCTTCGCCTTCCTCTTCGCCAGTTCGACGGTGTTCATTTACATCCTGAGGACTGACGGGTGACGATGGCGTATAACGCGTCCATGCCATGGCTGTCGTACCGCCGTTCTGACCAGAGACACCGGAGGCGTTCCCAGCACCCATCCCCACGTCGCCTGCGCTCTCGTTTTCACCCCTCGTTTTCTTCACCAGCTCTGTATCACTCTCACGGCTTTCATCCTCATCGTCCTCGCTACCCAACCCACCCATCAGTGACAACCCAATGCCCACTTCCCCATCCGAGTCCTCTTCTTCCTCCCTCTCCTCCTTCTTATCCTCGCTCGTTCTCACTCCTCTCTCATCCGTGCTCTCACCTACGCAAGGTGCACGCTCGCCCTCATCCTCCGAGCAACTCCCATACCCAATGTCTTCCTCATCCACCGTTTCGTCCAACTGTCGACGGAACGCATCGAGCGTCGATAAACACGTCGTGTCCTCTTCTTCCACCCCATCCCATGCCCCGTCCCCATGCCCGTCTCCATCTCCATCGCGTCGCCCATGTCGGTCATCCGCATGCAACGTCACCGACGTCGACGACGGTAAAGACGACGAGAGCACTGTTAATGGGGACGATCGCCCACTGGCAGCGGCTGTAGCAGCGGGGAGAACACCCGGCGTAGGAAGTGGCGTCATGGGGAACGCAGGCGAAGGCAACGGCGCCAAGGGCAGAGGCGGTAGCGGCGATCTCGGTGGCGGTGACAGAGGTGCACTGTATGGTTGACCTACACCGAAAGGAGACGGTGGCGTGCGCAGGCTGGTTGAAGTAGCTGCAGTATTGCCGTTGGGATTGACACTCGTGTATGGACTTGACGGAATTGAACCATACGGGCTATTAGATCCCGATCCAGACGAGAACGTGTACTGGGAATGAGCATTTGGCGAGAACGCTGGTGAACGAAAACCAGGTGACAGGGAACCTGAGCGTGCGAACGCCGTAAGGCAGGTTGAGCGATGACGGAAGATTATGACATAAAGCAAAGAACGGACCTGGAAGACCAGGGGAGCGCGGTCCAGACGTCAACGAACCTGGTAAACCAGGTGACAGCGACCCAGGGAAGCCGAGGGACGCGGATGTTGGAGGGCGTATTCCAGGGGACAGCGGACTGGGCAGTGGAGGAGAAACGGGTGGAGACCACTGGTTTTCCCCAGACGTCGCGGGAGGAACAGGAAGTGGGGATGATGGAGGGAGACCAGGCGATGGCGTCAGTCTAGGTGACTTGCTCACTCGTAGGGGCGCAACCACAGGGGAGGCCTTGCCATTTCTGTTATCACCTATTCCCAATGGCGGCGGAACGAGTATAAAGCCAGTTTGCGTCTCCGCACGCACACCGAATTTACTCATGTCAAATTGCTTAGCCACCAGCTCTGAAATTGACCCGACGGATCCAAATGAACCGGTAACAGTATCAGGACCGAATGTCGAGGTTGATGCAAGGGATGTGCCCGACGTCGAGGTAGACGCTGATATTGAAGACGAAGCTGATACCGAAGCTGATAGCATCGTATTGGACGTCGACGATGAGACTGAAGGAGGTGTGGAGAACATTGTGTCGGACCTCGAAACCGATGCAGATGCTAGCGAGGGACCGTTCGCTTGGTCGACACTGCCGTACTCGGTTTCAGCAGCCTGAGGGACATCCCTCTCGGTCCCACCCGAATCGACGGAGCATATTGACCCGTTTCGGCATCTCGTCCTCCGATTTTCCGAGTCAGAAGCACTGGCAGCGTCTGCCGTAGTAGCAGTCGACGCTTCCGAGTAAATTGATGCCGACCCTACTGAAAAAATGGAAGCACCCGAAACGGAGGTAGCCATCTGTGGGGTTTTGGCATGCCCAGATTTAGTGCTAGAGGCATGAGTATCTTTGATAGTGGACGAATTGCCGACCAGGGTAGTACTGCGAGCGTCAGGAATAGCGGCTGGGGACTGATCCTCGGAAAAGCGTGAATAAGAAGTTGAATAGGACTGCATAGGTGCGTGCGACTTGGAATAAGAGGGTGAGGGCGTCCGCTTTGCCCTAGATGCCGGCCTCGAACTAGATGGTGATTCTGAGGCGTGCCGTGACCTCTCTCCAGGGTGTTCCGCTCTTGAGCCATTTCCCTCGACCAAAGAGATAGACCTCCTACTCTCAGACCCGCTGGCGCTGACAGTGACACTGCCTCTCTTTGCCATGACGGGCTTCTTCAATTTGCCATGAAACCGCACATCCTTTCCAGAAAACCGGCCAACGATGTCCTCGCAATGGCCCTATGTAGTACATCAGTCATGATTAAAGGGAAACTCGATGGTAGCAATGGCGACTCGCCACCAGTGGATAGGAGGTGAAATGGACAACGCACAAGATAGATCCCAGGCTCGGGCAATTGCATCAACACCGTGATCTCGTCGTCCTGCAAAACAACATGTCAGTACCGCGAAACAAAGTCTGGTGCCATGATGCGCTCTTCAGAAGAGTCGTCCAACACATTCGAAGTTCTCATCCCGTCACGAACATCATCCAAACCGTCCCACCAACATAACATGGCAGAACTAGCCATGATCCACGCCAAATTTGAGCGTCGATCGCAGTCTCCTCGATGGCCCCGGCGGAACGAAGATCGTCACCAACAAGAAGTCCACCCAGATCACCCAACACGGGCCCATCCATCCGTTTCCGACTTGAACAGGAGAAGAACCTCCTTTCGACAGGACACGAATAGAGAGAGCAAACTAGAACTGAACTTGCCTTTAAAAACATCAAGTCCTCGCCCATCTCTTGAGCGATGCAATCCACGACCGCGGTACACTTGCCAATACCACCCTTGGCTGCGAACCGAGTCCACCGCGCGAGCTCGTGCGCGTCCATACCGGGCAGGCGAGGACGCGTGCGTGATGGACGAAATGGGGTGTGCTAAAGACGTCCAGGACGTGGAAAAGAGATGAAGAGAGCGAGGCAGTGTTGAGCGTGCGCAGAAAGCCTTGTGGGGATGACGGCCGACGATACGAACGCGCCCGAAATGGGAGACAGCGTTGAATGGGGATCGGAAACCAGGATGCCAGGGAGCGTCACGACGACCAGAGAGTAGCAAACGTTGGACGGAGGCAAACCAAGGTAATCTACACCACGCGCGAACGCAGCGGGAAAAGAAAATGAATGGGCGCTCTCACAGTGACACAACTCGAGGAAGGGGCAAATGAAACGAAAAGGAAGCAAGGCACAAAAGCATGCGCGATGCGATGCGTGATATGCGTACACTTTTGACCCGGTCGCACTGGGCTGTGCCGCTGTGCGATCCGCGCTGCCACTTCTCAGGAACGTGAATCTCTCGCCCGGGGATGGCGGGGAAATACAAGGCCCAGACTCGAGAAAAAAAAAGGCATGCCCAGACCATCCTGCATCAAGGGCCAGCGGGCTTGGCACCGTGATGGGCGCGCGGCGAATGGGGTCGGGGACTCACCTCGGAAACAAGCCTTGTCAGATTGAACAAGAACAGGACGGAACCTCGCAACTGACAGCGACCACTGGCAGTGGAGCAGTGGCTCTGCTAGCGACCTTCGCGAACACTTGATTACTTCAACCTTGCAACCACGTGCCAACTCCAACGATCGAACTGAATCTGGCAAACTTGGGGCCACTGGCTTTGTGGGGCATATGAAGACGGGAGGTGGACAAAAATCGCTCAATGATAGACTCGTGCTTCTATAGAATCAGGCTGACATCCACAAAGGCAAGCTTAGTTGACCCTGAACATGCGAAACTACACTTGACGCTGGTGTGCTGACACTACTTTCATTGCCAACATAATGTAAATACTGCAAGATCCAATATACATACACCGAACTACTACAATGTAATCGTCACATCCCCGACCATGATCAACGTCATCATACGTGTAAATCGAGAGAGAAATGTCAAATGAAGGGTGAACAAATGAAGTGACATGACATGACGTGCAGAAACAGGACCAAAAAGGATTAGAGATGTTATTATGAAAAGAGAGACAAGGAGAGAGAGAGAAAAAATGACTTGCTTGATTCTTCGACATGCGTTTTCCAAATCCTCATCACGGTCCCGAACTCGCACCTTCCCCACTCCGCCGCCTCGTCGGCTCATATGGGAACGAGTAAAGATTCCATCCAAACGAATGGTCCTCGGACGGGCTGTCCTCATCGATGGGAATCCGATTCGTCAAACCCATAGGCCGAGGTTGCGACGCAGGCATCGAAGAAGACGACGACGACGAACGTGACGGCTCCACGTGAAACACCGCATCATACACGCGAGTGTTCCTCTCTGTCGAATTCGTCGGTGGCCGACCGTGTCCGTGCGCATCGAAACTGGATTGTGGTTGTTGCACAAGTGGCGGCGGAGGCGGTGGAGGCGCGGCAGGGCCACCTGTACCAGCGAACGTGCCAGCAGACGGCGGCACCAACGGAAACCCGGTTTCTCTCCGCTGCTGCATCGTCGGTGGGTCGAGGAACAACGACCCAGATCCTGACCCGGAGCTTCCACTCACGCCAGCCATCGAACGGCGACTACTCGCCCCATACCCCGCACCAACTTCGTCAACGAAGCTCATGCTCGAGCTCGAGCTCATACTCGAAACTGACCCTTGTCCACGCAACGACGGGAACCCGAACGGACGCACTCCCGGCCCGTCCGTCCCATTCATTCCAACGCCAGCTGTCGGACGAGACGAGGACGACCCAGCTTGACTCGTAGGCGGTAAGCGAGGATGATAAGGCAGTTCGTGTGGGTTAGGAAGCTCTATATACACATCGTGGTAGTCTTGCGTGTGCGGTGGCTGCTGTGGAGGGCGCGGATGTTGTTGGTGGTGCTGAGCCCGTATACGCTCGAGGTAGGCGCTCCGCGCGTCTCGTGTTGGTGGTGGGACTTGAGATGAAGAAGGCGACCACGATTCCGAGGTCACGTCTCTTGCATCATTCATCAACCGGTCAAACACCATTGCCGCAAACGACGCTGGTCTCCCATTGTTCGATGGTGGATTGGCATGCGGGGGCCTGCCGCTTGGACCATTTCCATAAGTGTAACCGCTTGCGCCATGGTTCGTCTCGGGCGGAGTAGAAAAATCCCGGTATGGGCGCCTGCGAGCGGGCGCAGGCTTGGGAGACGACTTGACTTTTTCGCGACAGACAGGGCAAGTATTAGCTGTCCTCAACCATTGCTATACGTGGACAATGTCATTGAACGACCCCATGAATAGAGCAAGTATCCAATACCCACCTCCAAACAATTCTTGTGTAGCCAGTGCGTACACTCTATTAGCTTCGTGACGACGTCCAAAGGTTCGTACTATTCAGAGACCACGATCGTCAGCCGATGCGCCTCAAGGGAGGATGGAAGGACGGTGCTCACGTCGTCCAAACAGATCGGACACCTCGTCTCACTGTCTTCCTTTTGCCACTCCTTGAATGTCCCAGTCGGAAGGGATGCAATCACGTCCTCTGGCGTCGCTCTAGAACGAACCTCGCCCAACATGCTCGACAACGATAACAGCGCTTCGTATGAATCGTCAAACAGCTCGTCCGGCTAAAAGACGACCATGAGTCCAAGCATACACGCAGAGGCGGAATCGAAAATACCACGTACCACATAGTCACCAAGGTTGCCTCTCCTTCCAATCGCGGCTCTCAACATACCAGGTCTAAAGACCCGCATGCCTTCGCTTCCTCTGTCCAACTGTAGCCTCTGCCGTAGTGTCCGTAAACGCGAGCGCTGCTCCTCTACACGATTGGCTACCTCGGTAATCTCGGCTCGCCCAGAGCCACTTGGGGGCAGAGGCGGTGCGAACGCGTTGCGAGGACCAGACGAAGGACGCCACGGCACATCTCGCGTCGTCACCGACGGCTCTGCAGTGCTGGCGTTCACAGCCCAACGTGGCGGGCCAGATACGCTACGTACGTCCGGACGAGACTCGTGCTCGAGCATGTTCGTGCCAAAGAAAGACGACCCTCTCCGATGTTGTTCCGCCACCTGCGGACGGGCCCCGATTGGACGGGAAGGCGAACGTTGTCCCGATGATGGCGGCAATTCCGTAGCATTCGACGACTGGGGACTCGCAAGTCGGGCAAGCCTAGAGCGTATGGAACCCCCCAGCCCGAGCGAACTCCTCCTATGTTCTCCCGCGACGTCGGGCCCGGAACGGCTTCCGTTCCCGTTCCCGTTCCCACTCCGAGGTCCACCAACCACATCATTCCGTTCATTCCGGGAAACGGCACTCGGACCCAATGCCAGCGCACGATTTTGGTTAGGGAGTTGTTGTGAGTGGTACGGCTGTCCGGTTCCAGCTGACGCATTTCGCCGCCCGTCTTCGTGTGAACGATACAAACTCTCCAGGATTCTCGCTGGCAGGAATCGATCGCGTTCTGTTCTTTCCTGAGGTACAGGTCGGTTGTTGGTCTCGTACGAGGTCGGCCCAGAAGGTGCCGGTGGTATGGGTCGAGTAAACACCGTCGAGTTTCGGTTGGGTTGTTGAGAGCGCGCTTGAGAATCATAGCCGGTGATGCTGCCTCTACGCAAAACAGAGAAGCCAGGTCGAAGAGTGAAGTTACGAGGCGGTGGAGAGTAGTCGGGAGGAGGGGTGCGGCTAGAATAGCAGAATAAGCGCGCTGTGATACTACCAATTGCAGGTATCTTACCCAGCATAAGGTTGTGGCCGAGACCATTCTGGGGAAGGTGGGCGCTAAGTGGTATCGCAGTTAGACCAGGATCATCATCACGAAATAGCACGTACTGTACGCACGAAGTCATCCATATCCATATCACTTCCACTGTCCTCCAAACCGAGTCGTGAAGCAGCACGAGACTCCCCAGTGGTCACAGGAGGTATAATAGATTCGCTCGTGGAGAAGGAAGCCTGGTCCACTTCTGCATTCCTCCTCAGCGAGTCCCTGAACAATCCAGATTGGAAAGTCGAAAGATTGAGGTTGCTGTATGAATACTGCTGGGTGTTGTTCGTGGTCGCGGTCGTCGCAGTCGCATTCGGAGTCGTAGTGTTTGGCCCAGCCCCAAGTTGACTCAAGGACGGCCGAGGTGGTGCCGACAAAGGGGGCAAAGGAGGGCGCGAGGATTCATCTCTTGCTGAACTCGTCGAGGCCAGACTTAGCCCAGAAGTGAAACTGCTGCTTCGGACATCCTGACTCGACCGCTCTCTCTGGCGCTCCCGCTCCCTCTCCCATTCCCATACTCTTTCTCGCTGTCGTTCCCGATCTAGCTGCCTTTCTCGTTCTCGTTCTCGTTCTCGTTCTCGTTCCCGTCGCCCCTCTGGTTCTGTCGCGCTTGATGCATCCCAGTCGAGCAGCCAAGCCTCAGCCCCTTCCTCCCTCGCGATCCTCTGCGTTTCCGCGAACAGCTCCGAGAAAGAACGCTGGAGCGACGTCGACGTCATCGGCTCTGCCCTGTTGGTCGTCGACAGCGGCGCAGGAGTAGCGCCGAACGGTGGGAAATGTGAGCTCGTTCCAGTCCCTGGCACACTCTCCACACTGGGACTCGGCGGTACAGGCGACGCAACACCCGGATCACCACCACCCTCGCGCTCACGCTCGCCCCGCGAACTGCCCGACCACCGACTGTCCGAGTCGTCGTCCGCATCGAAACTTGATCGACGGAGCCGTGAGCGAAACCGCTCAAGAGCAAGAGCGTGTCGTCGCTCAGATGCACTTTCGGACATGAGGGAGTTGGACAGTGGGATGGATGTCCACGAGGAATGGAGGCGTGTATGGGGCTCTTGTGAAGGGGCTTGGTTGGCGTGGACTGCGGTCGTGATGGGTGCAGGGCCCCTCGACCTCTCGTTGTGGCTTCTGGGTACACGTGGGGGCACGGGTTCTATTTGTCAGAAGTATTACTCAGTTTACAAGCGCACGCTCTCCATTACGATGTACGCACCTGCGATGGAGGAATATCGGGACGTCACAGGTTCTTGGGCGGGTGATGGCCCATTTCGGTCCTGGGAGGATTCGCCAATGTTGAAGACATCGAATACGGAGGGGATGGATTCCCGCTCTTCGGAGTGCTCTCTGATGACCCTAACATGGTCACCCAGCCGAGGTTGTGACGACGACCCTACCACCAAGAGGTGAGGAGATATCTGAATGCCAACAAGCGATTACTTTACGGGGTTGCTGGCCCAAATGATCACCCACTCGGGACGACGAGACTTCGCGATCCGGATTCGGAACTGGGCTATCGACGCCACGTCGGTGTGATCGGCTGTTGACCGGTTCCCTATCGCCATATGGTATACGATACCTGAGTAAGATATCATCAGTAACAATGGGTGGCGGTAACGACGACGACGGATCGGGGGAAAACACCAGCGGGGACAGGCTGTTGCGTACGTGTCTTATATTGGAAGTGGAAGGGGGTGCGGACGACTCGACAGAGACCGGCGATCTGGTGCCCACTCGTGTAGTAGTTTCGTTGGACGAGGGTCGCATGAAAGCAGGCGTAGAACTGGAAAAGACCGCATCCCCCACGTGCTCGTGCGCGGCAAGCGATGAGGAACCGCCGTTAGAAGGGCGAAAAGAAGTATAGGGTGGATATCGAGGGGCATTACTATAAGGGGGAGGGAACGGCGCAGAGGGGAGACGGTCGGATGCAGTGGAGGTTGCCGATACAATATTTGCATCATCTGAAAACGATGGAGCAAGGGAGGGACGTTAATTGATTCCAGCTGGTCTAGATGTGTGGCGCGTACTGACCGTTGAAAGACGCAAAGGTGGTAAATGAATTGAGGGTTTCGCTCGGTGCAACAGCCACAGTGGACGACGCAGGGTCTGCAGCGGTGAAAGGAGGTAGGCCAGAACTGCCATTGGAAAGAAAGTTCGATGGATTAGAATGCCAACGGTCATTTGAAGGGGTTGGATCTCCGTCAACAGAAGGGCCCAAAGTTGGCAATGATGGGGAACGTGTGGCTGCTAGGGAAGTGCGGAGAGCCGCGATCTGGCGGTCAAACTCTGCGAAACGTTGCAAAGAAGTACGAAGGGTATCTTCTGGGGTTGGAGGAGTGGGGACATGGGTGCGTTGGGGTTGGGTGGGTGGAACTGGGATATGCAAATCAGACATGTGGACATCTTGGGTGGCAGCAATGGAAGGCAGTGAGGCAACAGGGTGAATTGGGCAGTCTACTGCGTTCGAAGGCAATGCAGACGGTCCATCGGAGAAGATATCGCTACGTGAGCTGGACTGTGCGGTGTTGTAACCACTCGAGGAGGACGGATTGGAAGAAGAGTCATCTGTGCTGGTAGAGCTTGTACTCCGAGCCCTCTTATTTCTAGCTTCTGGGTTGTGTGGACCCGTTGGTGAGGCGGTTGCGGGAAAGCGATGGTTATTCGAAGACGAGGTGCCACTTGTGGTGGGCTGGATGGGCATGGAGTTGTGGGGATCCGAATCATACCCGCCACACTCCTCGAAAGGGCGCTTTCCATGCGAGTGGATATTGACACGGTGCAGATGAGGCGGCGGATGGTAGCCCGGGGACGACATCTAGCAGACTCGACGCGGGCGATGATGGTGGAAGAGAAAGAAGGAGAAACAATTTTTTTTTCAACTTGAATGCCGCCAGGAATGAATATGAAAGGCACTGTCAATGGTGGACTCGTCCGAATTACTGCGCGGCTCTTACTACTCGCTCCCACTGCCACTCGCGGGGACTCGGTCAGACTTGGTAAGACTCGCTGGTGAGTCCCAGGCCCACTAATGGTTCAAACTAGACCCGGCCCTGTTATTTCGCAGCACTGTCGCGATGTCCTCCCAGTGCGGTATGCATGGGAATCCACCCCCTGGTGCGAGAATCTATACTACATGTGGACATCACGCTGAATATGTCGTGCGCAACGGACATGCACGCATTCCACTGTGGTGGCCAAAGCTATAAACAGCGTCTGACGCAGTGCGAGGCAACAGTGGCGAGGGAGGTGACGGCACTGCCCACATCTCACTCGCCGGTCTCACCCATGATGGGTAAACCCACACTTGCCCCTTTGGCACCATTTCCACTGCATCTACGAGCAACTCTCTCATTCTCTGCGACATGTCATCGTCAGCATGCTATTCCTCGTCGGTATCGATCGACTCACTCTCAAACACCACAGGGAGGTGCAGCAGCATATCAGCACAGCTGCCAACGCCAACGCCAACGCCATCACCACCATAACACCTACGCCCAGGGAGTCGTTTTTCCTTCCGAGCGTCCACGCAGTGACATTAACCACCACACACCCGCTCTCATTGTGCGTCCGGATATCAGAATTCATGTCGGTTCCTATAAACGTATACCCGGCCGAGCTCGCTGTGAACAGCCGGATAACACCAGTCAGTCTATATGATCCGACCAACATTTCGATCCGAATACCTAACTTACCCTGCACGTCCGATCCACTCACAGCTGGAAGTTCTGCTCCTATCCCAGTCTGGCTTACGCCCAACGTTTCAATAGCTCTTACCCCTGTCGGTAAGGGCACCTTGTCAACATCGGCGTTTTGCAGTCTGTAACGCCCCACGGAAAACAACGTGTGCAGAACAGTGTTTTAGTGTTCCTTCAAACCTGTCAACGCCGCACAACACGTACAATCTAGCACCCATGCGCGCACCGCCCGACGGCCATGTTCTTGAGGTGACCAAATATGTCTCGTCTCTGGACCCATGAAACTCCGTCGGCATCGGTTCCCCGGCGTGGTCTAGCCTCATATCCGATGTCGGTGCAGCAAATGTAGCCGGGAATCGAGTTACGGTAAGAACGGACGCAAGTAACCAGAATGCTTTCATGATGGTGTCAGTGCTAATAGCAATGCTTTGATGTGTTGTCGAAGTCCCAGAGTTGCGTTGTCAACGTTTGCTCGTAGTCCTCAAGAGTTGTAACGCCGGTCCTCTATCCTTAATAAACCTCGATGATACAGATACTCGGGACTAGGTGTATGCGCATGACAGGATGCCAGCTCACGTACCGCCTGTAACACTACTAACAGTTGTATTCAGCCATGCCGAATTTCGTACAGGAAGTTCTGGGTCCATTCAGCACCCTCCAATCTCATATTTTCACCACGACGTGCAATGTACCCTTTGATACCGATACTTATTTTGATCATTCAAGGTAAGATTGTAAGGAACTTGCTTGAACTTACTCATTCGAATCATATGCGATGACACTACCACCTCGGATCTATGACTACTAGTAGCCCCGGCCTTGGCGTCTTGTGAAATTTGAAAGCTGTGGGACGCACGGCATCCCATCTAATCAAAGTATTCTTCTTAATTCTTCACGACTCCATATGCCGAGTTCGCCGCGCTTTTGGATGTACCATGCTGTAGAACTGCCGGACTACTCTACGCTGGTTTACGCGGATGTGGCAGAGGGCACTTTTGGGCCGCCCATATCTTTTGGGGTCCTGGGCATGTGCCTCTTATCTTGGAGCCCAGATCCCCTTTACGACCCACATACTGTGAGCACATGCCAATGGCACGTGTGTCACGCAGTGAGGTACCAAACGAGACTCCAAGGTCGAGGTCTATAGGCCATTGGAGGTGGCAACATGATGAAGTGGCGCATCCCATTGCCCAACATCACACTCCCCGCTAAGCTTCGAGACGTTCACCGTTCATCAATCGTTCGATGGATTGAAAATTCGATCTGACCAATCGCAGACAACAAGTCACGATGCCAAGGCATGTTTTGCAAGCTCCGGATCGTATTGGTAATCGATTGACTCATATTCTCCCAGAGTCACGATATACTTGGTCAAGGCGGACGCTCATCAGGGACCCTTCTCCGCATTGGTAGCTCTGGCTGTGCGGCCGAGACTCCTTACTGATAAATTCGCAACCAGACATGGCGTGATGGCATGTACAAAAGGTACGACGCAAGTTGTCCCGAATATCTGTGTGGTCTCGAATGTCATCCGGTGGCTTTCGGTTGTCACGCCCACCTAAGTGTGGGGCAAGTAGAGTTGCAACGCATCCCAGAACCTCCCGACGGAAAGAAATATTACCCAGATGCGGCCACTATGGCCCGCTGCCGGGAGAGACCTGTTCCATTAAATAGGTGGGGCACATCAATTGATATAAGTAGTATTCTGATGCACGTCTCGAAATAGATGGCATATTCTCACATCGCATTGTTGGTCGGGCTTTGCAACTGCAGTTGTTATCGCATCCATGTTCCTCGCTGAACGGTTTGAACACGATCGCTGAGAACAGGGATGTAGAACAGTCGCCGTCAAGTGCCATCGTAGTTGTTCCCGACAACCCGCAGCGCTCATTCCTTGAACCACCTGTGACTCTAAGGTCAGTATTAATGACACCGCCTCCCCTTTTCATGCTTCACGAAGAGCACTGACTGGTAGAAATCACCTGCAAGGCTGACCACCTTCTATTTCTTGTCGTCATGATGGCGTAGGTGAAGTTCGTCATCGTGTTTTCCTCGGCTGGTTCCCGTCGATCAAGATGACGTACTTGTCATTATCATGCTATTGTCCACTGAGACGTCAGCATGATCCTAAGAGAACCATACGATCGACACGAGGTTCACGTTTCCAAAAGAATGCCGATCGTGTCCGAGTCTGCGGGCAGAGGTCGGACATATCCGGACACGGATAATGTACTTTCCAAGTGCCAAAATGGGAGGCATCTCTGGAATGATTGGATATGGAGCTGGATGGAAAGCAGAAGAGAGATCTTAGAGAACCAGAGTCCGACTCAGTTGTTTATATCAGAGAGGTTGGAGGCCCGAGGTTAGCGCTGACCGCACGCTTTGCGTGATTAGTTGCTCCTAGACGTCACTCCAAGGTTCCATCGTTCGGGCATTGACCGGGGCGACCCAAGCCGTCGAAGAGGGAAGTCAAAGACTCTTTAGAACTATGGTTGCACGGGTTGCAACAACCCACCAAGGAACTTTGACCGCGAAACATCCTTTTACATCGCAACGACACCGTCGGAGACAGCTTCAATTCGGAGACGTATTCGCACTCAGGCTTCTCGTGTTTGCAATTCTGTTCAGTGAGGGCAACTTACTTGATCTTGGAATCCCGCGCATATGAAATGTTCAAGGGGCAGGGTTCGTGGTAATCATGCCAGAGTAATCATGAATCGCTACCTTGACCTTACACGGAATAAACTCGGAACAGATACGCTCGTCGCGCGGAAGGTCATCGCAGGGGAACTGCTCTCACCTGAACGGCATGAAAGCAATGTTTATGACTCTAGATGAAAGACATATTGTGGATTGAAGCTTACAACGACATCCGTGGGCTCATGTCGATTCCGACGTGAGATGGTCGGGTCTGTAGTATACGGTTGGGATGCATGCAGTCGTACGCATTGCAAGGTCTCGTGCGCAGAATTTTGGTGGTGGTGGTGGCAGTGGAACAAGTTCCGTGTCCCGATTCGGATTCACTACGTGCACAGGTTGAACTCAACCAAGTGTCCAGGCACATCGTGCTAGTCTCCCCAAGCCAGATCTAATGCTTCAGCATCAGAAGATAGTCGTTCTGCTCATACCAAGTGCCCACAGTGTTTGCGCAGGGCTAAGGCGTCGTCGAGGCGCCTAGTCTCGATGCACTCACTGTAATGTTCAAGGTGCGTAAATATTCTTTTTCCTGCCTTGGATGAGGCATATTCCCAATGCGACGCGGCGACTGGTTTATCTTCGCTACAGCCTTTACTCATCGTATCCACCTCGGTTGCATTTGCAACGTCGTTGGCGTAGTCAACCCGGTGCCAACGCGCCCCGACACAACATCCGAAACGACCTGTGGTGACACCGATGCCGACCGAGACCTATTCTCGCCATTCATCTCTGGCTCAGAGGATGCAGGACGCGAAGAACTGGCAACCCAATTCCCGGCGTTGCTTCTCTGTTGCAAGTCAACAAGGCTCCGTGATGGAATCATGACGTGCTTCATTTGCTTTTTCGTCCCAGATCAGCGACATGTCCTGGTTCTGGTCCGTCTGGTTACACTCTGACGCGTGTATCCGGATTGAGGCAGAATGGCCAGTAGCCCAGCGGCAGCGCTTACCTTGTGCATTTCGGTTTCGACATCTCGTGTTCAAAGTGTGAGAGGTGACGGAGGGCAGGGATGGTGACATCCTGGCAAGTCCATACGTTGCAAGTGGTCGAACCGTTTAGCGCTAAATACGGAAAATTTTCACCCTCAGATTATAACCGATTCGACAGATCGGTCTAGCGACCTCCGAAGCCATTTAGGTGTGACCTGAACCAGTCCATAAACAACGCTCCTTGGGTGGCGAACGTTACCCCACCTACTACGACACTTGGTTCTGCTCAATGTTCGCAAGTGTGCCGTCATGACATCGCCGGCTATGCACATCGATTGGCTTCTTTCACCCATGGTCACCACAGGCGCGGCATCATGCGTCGCTGGGCTTATCGTCACCCTGACACAGGATTTTTTTATCCAAACGATAGACGACACTCTTCCCCTCGCACAAGAATTGGGCAAAGGTGCATACTACTTTCTCTGATCCATTCTGGGTTGACCGTCAAGCTTTCTCTCAGTTGTCACCATTGTCATCCTGCCCATCATGCCTTTGCGGCATCGCCTTGGGTCTTATTATTGCTTCGAAGTCATCCACAACCACAACTCGAGCGTTTCTATCCTCTGCCATACATTGTATCTCGGCATCTGGTTAAGCGAATCGGTCAACAGGCCTGCTGGTTTGTAGAAATGATCGAGGGGTGAATCACATGCCATAATCTTTTCGGATGATGCCGATACAAAGGCGTCCTGTCCCGGTGGACAAATAGCATCACCATGCTTTCTTTCGCGTCACACTTGCACCCTCTGACGACGTCCCAGGGCAAAGGATCCCTGTCAAGTGCGTTCAAGTCATATGTCCGTGGTGTCATACCTGCGTCGTATTCCAAGGGTCCCCATCCATACCTACTACGACGAAGCAGGCCGCATCATCTGCTTCTCCGGCGTCCCAACCGGCGTTTTTGACTCGTTCGCTTCATCTGCGGACATCGCTCGGAATGAACCACAAACGTATGGTGTGTTCGACAGATGCATGGGTGCAATTAAGGTGGCAACCTGGAGGGTATGTTGACAGGTTGACGCCCGAGGAGGCAACGGGAATCCAACCATGGAAACGGAAATCGGGGATGCGTTTCCGAAGACGACGATCATGCAAAAGCTGAGGACTTCGTGAAGAAATTCCATGCCGCCTCTCCCGCATCCTGTAGTGGTGGGCGTGAGCGGTGAACGAGGAAGAGTGTGTGTTTCCAACAGAGCGAAAGAGTAGCTGGTTGGAGGGTGCAGGCAGCTTTGGGACAGCGTCCACGCGGTGTGTGTGTGTGGAATAAAACCTATGTATGGTTGCCTTTTCGGTGCCAGCCCGGCGCCCGCACACCACTTACGAGCGTTTTCCCAAACTCACATCTGCAATTTTTGTGATGTGTGTGGGATTTAGGAGTCGGCGGGCCAGTACGGATTCAAAAGGTACTTGCGTCTTCCTGTCAGTGTGCAGAGCAATGTAGTGATGTACCTGCCAGTTCAACAGTTGCTTTCACGAGCAAAATCTCTGGGCGCCAACTTTGAGCAAGGCTGGGGGAGGAGTTACATCGAGGAGGCGATTGACTTTGATCGTGAAGCACTGCAACTTTACCCACCCGGGGACTCCAAGCGATCTGTCTCCTTGAGTCTCCTTGCATTTCATCTCCGTGGTCGCTACAACCAATTCGGAGCAACGGGGGACCTTGAGGAGGCCATTGTCCTCAACCGAGAAGCACTCGAGCTTCGCCCACAAGGACACCCTGATCGGTCGATGTTTTTGAACAACCTTGCAGTTGATCTTTCCATCCGGTACAATCAGCTCGGGGGGATGGTAGACATCAACGAGGCCATCGTCCTCCACCGGGAAGCACTCGACCTTCGCCCACAAGGGCACCCAGATCAGTCATATTCTTTGGAGAGCCTTGCGATTGTTCTCTACACTCGGTACGAGCAGGTCGGGGGAATGGAGGATCTCAGCGAGGCCATCGTCCTCCACCGAGAAGCACTCAACCTTCGCCCACAGGGGCACCCAGATCAGTCATATTCTTTGGAGAACCTTGCGATTGTTCTCTACACTCGGTACAAGCAGGTCGGGGGAATGGAGGATCTCAGCGAGGCCATCGTCCTCCACCGAGAAGCACTCGACCTTCGCCCACAAGGACACCCACATCGATCACACTCTTTGAACAGCCTAGCAAATGTTCTCAACGCTCGGTACAAGCTGGTCGGGGGAATGGAGGATCTCAACATGGCCATCGTCCTCCACCGAGAAGCACTCGACCTTCGCCAACAAGGGCACCCAAATCGGTCACATTCATTGGTTAACTTTGCAGTTGTTCTCCACACTCGGTACAATCAGCTCGGGGGAATGGAGGATCTCAACATGGCCATCGTTCTTAACCGAGAAGCACTTGACCTTCACCCACCAGGGCACCCATACCGCTCGGCGTCTTTGAACAACCTTGCAAGTGATCTAAACGCTCGGTACTATCAGCTTGGAGGAATGGAGGATCACGATGAAGCCATCGTCCTCCACCAAGAAGCACTCGACCTCTGTCCACGAGGCCACCCAGATCGGGCACCTTCCTTGAACAACCTTGCGGTTGATCTCTACACTCGGTACAATCAGCTTGGGGGAATGGAGGATCTCGATGAAGCCATCGTCCTTCACCAAGAAGCACTCTGCCTTCGTCCACAAGGACACCCAGATCGGCCACGTTCTTTGGACAATCTTGCAATTGTTCTCTGCACTCGGTGCAATCAGGTTAGGGGAATGGAGGATCTCAACGAAGCCATCGCCCTCCACCGAGAAGCACTCGACCTTCGCCCACCAGGGCACCCAGATCGCTCGGCATCTTTGAGCAACCTTGCAGGTGATCTCTACACTCGGTACAATCAGCTCGGGGGAATGGAGGATCTCGACGAAGCCATCGCCCTCGACCGAGAAGCACTCGACCTTCTCCCACAAGGACACCCAGGTCAGTCGGGATCTTTGAACAACCTTGCAGTTGGTCTCCACGGTCAGTTCAATCAGCTCGGGGGAACGGAGGATCTCGATGAGGCCGTTGTCCTCCACCGAGAAGCACTTGACCTTCGCCCACAAGGACACCCTGATCGGGCCATGTCTTTGAGCAACCTTGCAAATGTCCTCTCCACTCTGTACAATCAGCTCGGGGGAATGGAGGATCTCAGCAAGGTTATTGTCTTCCACCGGGAAGCACTCGACCTTCGCCCACAAGGGCACCCATATCGGTCGGATTCTTTGAACAACCTTGCATTTAATCTCTGCACTCGATACAATCAAGTTTGGGGAATGGATGATTTCGACGAAGCCATCGTCCTCGACAGAGAAGCACTCGACCTTCGCCCGCCAGGGCACCCAGGTCGGTCGGCACCTTTGATCAACCTTGCACGCCTCCTCTGTAATCGGTTCACACATCTGAGGCAGTTGAAGGATAAGGAGGAGGCGTTCAGTCTCTACGCTCAACTGGCAAATGTGCCCCCATATGTGTTTCCCGCCGATCTTTCAGCCTCTAGAGAATGGATCCTTATGGCTCAAAATTTCCGGCATCCCACCATACTTCTCGCATATGATACCGCTCTTCGATTACTCACTCAACACCTGGCCACTCTCCCATCATTGCCTCAACATCTTGTCATCCTCAAGAATCTTACGTCGTCGCTTGCAGTGGACGCGTTCTCAGCGTGTCTTCATGGATACGCTCCTGCACATGCAGTCGAGCTTCTGGAACAAGGCCGGGGTGTCTTTTGGACCCAGCTTACCCGCCTCCGTTCCCCGCTTGATGATCTCGTCTTATCTGGCCCGGCAGGAAAGACCTTGGCAGACGAGTTCACGCGGCTGGCTTTGCTCATTCGCAATCCCCTCAATTCACCTGGTCCCGATCAGCATGAGCGCCTTTGCCGTCTCAACCTCGAAATGCAAAAGGTTGTAACCCATGTTCGCGACCTACCCGGTCTCTCTCGCTTTCTTCTTCCCTCGCTCTTCCCTGATCTCCAACGTGCGGCTAGCGGGGGACCCGTCATCATCATCAGTGCGAGCAAGTATAGCTGTGACACGCTCATCGTCTTACTTGATCACGATCCTGTTCATATCCCATTGAAGATTACACAGGAGGGTGTTGGAGACCTGTCAATGGAGCTCCATACCTTGACTGAGCGCGCAAAACTGGCCGATATGACGAGAGAGCTCGCGGCCTTCTTACGGAAACTTTGGGATCAGGTTGTTTCACCCATCGTTGATTTCCTCCGGACAGCCCATCCATCTCAATCACGCATCTGGTGGTGTCCCACTGCCGAGTTCTCTCTGCTGCCCTTGCACGCTGCTGGTCCTTATAGGAAGGGTCAACAGAATCTCCCTGATATCTATATCTCATCCTATACCCCAACCCTGAGTGCCCTCATTCGTGCTAGACGGCGCGATCCGTCGAGTTCTGCGACTCAACAGAAGCGTTTCATCGCCATCGGTCAAGCTAAAGCGGTTGGCGAGAGTGAACTGGTTTCGGTCGGTGCAGAACTAAACAACATTGGTCAGTGCATCGACGGCCTCGCCACATTCGCGCGCATAGACGGAGAGGAATCTAGCATTTCCAGGGTCGTGGAAGAACTTGCCAAGAACAACTGGGTGCACCTTGCGTGCCATGGTCTCCCAAATCCGCAGAAGCCATTCGAGTCTGCATTCGCTCTGCGCGACGGACACTTTACGATCCAACATATCATCGGGTGCGATTTGAAAAACCCAGAGTTTGCATATCTCTCTGCGTGTCATACGACTGTCGGAGACGAAAAGGCTCCTGACGAGGTGATCCATCTTGCGTCGGCGATGCAGTTCGCTGGATTCCGTTCTGTGATTGGGACCATGTGGGCGGTGGACGACGGCGAGACGAACAAGATCACGTCGACCTTCTACAAATATATGGTGAACGAGTCTGGTCGTCTTGATCATACCCGTGCGGCGTTCGCGCTGAACAAGACGATGAAATGTGTGAATGTACCATTCGATCAACGGATTCTTTATGTCCATCTTGGTGCCTAGTTCCGGTATATCTTCCGATGCTCTCTCGCTTTACATTACTCATACTTGTTGTATATGACGCTATCAAATATGATATCCGTTGTTTCATGCGCATCGTGGGAGCCGCAGTGTATACGATATGAGATCTTCGCGTCTGTATCCCGGAACACTCGCCGACGGAAGCCGAGTGTTATACGAGAGCGCGATGAGATCCAACGATCCAAAGGTACTGATGGGCCATGCCTTGTCGAGGGGAACTTCACAAGCGGGAGCTACAAGCGCCTGTGGAGACAACACCATGTCCTGCCAGTTCAAGTTTGGGTCTTGGTCGAGTTCTTTCCTTTTGATACAGTCTTGTTCGTAACATCCGTAAGACGTTTTCGTGACCGGAGAATACGTTTTCACGGCATTTGAATCAGAAATACTTTGTAAACTTGGAAATCTACTAGTCACGTGTGACCCCGAGGCTATAAATGCAATGGCGGGGGGTGGAAGGAGAGCTGGAAGGAGAAGGTTGTACTGTAGTTGGAACTTCGGTCACAGGTGGTGCACCCGGGGTCTGAAAAGATTCGACTGTGGCTCTCAACCACATCATCATAATAGGGCAGTCATTTCTCGATCACACCGATTTCTCCGGTTACCACAAGACAGGACTATGTACAGTGCGGTACTATGTACATGCAACGTTCCGGCGAGACGTTGAAGGGAAAAATCTGCCCAAGGTCGAAATTCCGGATTCCGACCAGCAACTACTTCAAGTTCTCAGCTCCTCGGCTCGCAGAAACGGCCCACCCTCCGAAAACAAAGTCACCCCGCGGGGAACATCTGCTGCAATCACTGCAGAAGCCATACTACCTGTTCTCGAGGTTACATTTCTCTCTTTCGCTTTTTCCCCTCCCTACCATGTCCTAAATCCTTCCACAAAGATGGCCATCTTCCACGACGAGATCCCAGATAACCATCTCGAATGGATCGCAAGCGGCAAGACAATATATGTCGTGGGTCGCCGCCGCTGCTATCAACGGGCACGTCGACCTTTCGTCCACAGGGTGTATCAAGAGTTTTCACATACTGAACATGAATCGTGCCTGCCCCCCCCACACATCACACCTACCCACACTACCCCTGACCCCCTGACTGGGACTGACACCAGCTTGCTAGTCGTCGAGACCATTGCGCACATGCGGGAGCCAGGAAATGTTGGGCTTCCAATGGTGCTCCACACCTTTTTGGGCGCGTCACGGATCTTGAGAATATGGGGAACAGGTACGTGCGCGTCCGCACCGCGTGCACACATCGCCGTTCAGACTCCCGGTGTCGGACAAACCTCCAACGATGCGATTCAGGCACTGTGCATGAGATTGGCACGCCATAGTACGGTGCTCTTGTACCACCCGCGAGCCGCAAGGCCGGTTCTCGTGCAATGATCGTCATCGATGTGCACGGTGGGCACCCCAGCGCCATTGCACGCACGTCACTTCTAACCCTCGCGACTCCAAACCTGCCCAGTCCTGTGGCTTTGAAATCCACAATATAAACTCATTGACCGCTGTCACAACTGGAACGGTTCTGTGATAACCTGGAGCACAAATATCCCCTACGGAAAAGGCACGAAATGACATTAAGGGGTTGTGGACTGCCAAAAACACTCGTAGCTTCGATGGCCGTCCCGTTCTAGAGCAACTTGAAGTGCCTAACACGCTCTTCGCTGTCATCAATGCTTACAATTGCACCGGCCCACGGCCACCGTCCCAGACTGGCCCCGTTGCAACTGCTACGCCATCATCATCAGTCAGGTGTTCTGACGGCAGGGTCTTAGTGACTTCCTCACCGAGTATCGCAACCACGTTGACAGCGCTAAGACTCGCTAGTTTGCGTGTACATTGAGCGATCATCAAATTTCTGTTTTTGTTCGAGTGGTGCCTCTATTGTACATGTTATCGCGCAGGACATCGCCCAGAACATTAGATGTGCCTGTGGTACTTCATCATGAAACGCACTGATTACCTTAAGTGGGATTTGAACCGATGCATGTGGTAGCAAAGTCTGGGAATTTACAGGACACATGGTAGTAAAGAAGTATCAACTTCACCAATAGCAACCTCGTTTCGTTCGCGCAAGTTGTATTTAGCACTGCACGAAGCACATACGAACTTTTTCAAAGATGTAGAACATGTAGCTGTTTTGAACCGACGCAAAATTTCCATTTTCTTCTGCGCGGAAACCAATTGCGGCCATTCAGCACGATCTTGTGCGGATCGCCGTTGACGTTCAACAGAATCTTTATTGAGGCGTTGGTGATCGACGAATGTACGAAGGAGAGCACGAGCTCTGAAGAGCGACAAATTTTCTGTAAACTGTACACGAAGAGTTCGAAGAAGGCGTCGGAGAGGATTGATTTTAATGCGTGATACCACGTCATGTAACAGCCGGATCTGTAACTCGTCCTCATCCAAATGAATTGTCTCGAAAGCATAATGCCGCGCGACAACCGCACACAAAGGTGGGCGGACCTCCAAGCCAGCAGCGCACTGCCCGGATCCCAAATGATGAACAATGTTCTCGCGCAGATGATCGCGTTCCCCATTAGTGGAAATCCCGTGCAGCCCACATTCAACAGACAACGCACACTTCGTTTGTCGCTCAAAGTTGAGCTGAACGGGACGGCATCCATCAGCACTGACATATCGATCAATGGTATCACGAACCTTCGTGATAGACGCAACGATTTTAAACCGATCCAACTCACAAGGGAGTCGTCCAGCGACCACAACGTTATAGATTGTCATCAGTGACTCTGTAGAAAAAAAAGTCACCCGCGAAATAACGAGATCCAACAAGAACCGGACGATGCGATGAGGAAACAACATATCGCGCGAAATTTCGCTGCATGCCAACTGTCGCAACGTAGCATTCTCTATATCAACACCACAACATTCACCTGTAAACAAATGGCGAATCAACCATTGGAATCCCGACATCACGTCGAACGCGATAGAGCTCGAAAAACCATGCAACTCACAATTCTCCTGTAACAAATCAGCATCGGTACGATATACACGGTTTCGTTTTATGTTCATCACACACCGTACGACATCGCGCAATCGCGCCTCTCCGCCAGAAGTGGAAACTGATCCTCGCAGAGCGGAAGATTCCATAGAGCAAACAGTGCACTCTTCGTATCAACGAAGGAAAAGTAATGATCACGTCTAACGACGCATAAGACGGAGAATGATTCTGAAAAATCACTACAGGAGCGATTGGGCACCAGGTTCCGAAAACGATGAGACTTACCAACGTGGAAAATATATAGAACACGATCTGTCTGATTGTAAGCCTACTGGCATACAGTCACGTGCACGATAGTACATATGCCGCACCGCACGCCATAGATAGTCAGTCACCACTTGTACCCGTACGTCGTAGTCCCCGTATAGAGCGTGGTCCAGTTCTTTCG
>JBBPNN010000025.1:0-80652 GCA_038090935.1 Hortiboletus campestris
CGGTGAGTTCGGAGGGCCGCTTTGCGGGGACGGTGGGGGGCGGGGTGGTGTCGGGTGTCGGGATGAGCGGGGCGGGGGGTACGGCGTCGGGTGTTGCGATGAGCGGGGTGCGGGATGCGGCGTCGGGTGCGTGCGAGAACGGACAAAACGTCGAGCGGGTGCAGTCCGGGTTGCGAGGACACGCCAGCGACTGAAACAGTCCGCGAGTCGAGAACATCGTCGGTTAAGACCTAGAATGCTAAAAGCGGAAGTCCATCACATTGCAGCCATGACCATCACCCGACGCACCCAGCCGGCGCCAGCGCTCCGTCGCATCAAGTAAGCCCGCTTATACTCCCAGTCGCCAGCGCCTAAAATTTGTCAAACAGGACTGACCGCACCCACCATCTCACCGGTCCGTTCGCGTCCCAGACGTACCGTACTTTCCTCCAACATCCTTCTCCGTATTTTGACTTTGTTTCTAGTCCTCTTGACTCGAACTCGCCCGTCGCCCCGTCCATGAGCCCTCGCTACCCCGAACCTGGCTTTTGGTCTGGCCTCAAGTCCTCAAGATGGGTCGTAAATCCTGGTACTTGCATTTTCACGTGTTCGCGTCCCCTTGAACTCATACACGACCAGCTTCCTCGGCGAAGCTCCTCTTGATCCCTCTCCTGCTCTACATAAATTGGGAGGTCCTCGCCCCGTACGTCGCCCGGGGCCTCCCAAACCCGTTCAGACCCTTTCTTTTCGTCTCTCACCGCGTCCCCTCTTCCCCTGACTCGGACGTTCGCTACCAAAAGGGTTATCTCGATCTTGTCTTCGTCGCATACTACATTGTGTTTTTCTCCTTCGTCCGCCAGGTCATTAGCATCAACATCTGTCATCCTATAGCCCGCCATTTCGGCATAAGACGCCTCGCAAAACTCGACAGATTCGGTGAACAGGGTTATGCTGTCGTCTATTTCGCCTGTATGGGTGTTTGGGGCTTTGTTAGTATCGCATATCCTCTCCTCCAATTTGCCTCCTGACTTTCCTTCATAGTACATCATGTCTCAATTGCCAACTTACTGGTACCAGACCGAGCACTTTTGGCGAGGTCACCTCCGTCCTTTCGGCGCTCCTTCTATGTTCTGACTTCTTTCTGTCCGTAGGCTATCCTCACTGGGATATGACACCTAACTTGAAACGATACTACCTCATGCATTCCGCTTACTGGTGCCAACAACTCATTGTCCTTCTTCTCCGTCTCGAAAAACCACGCAAGGACTACAGCGAACTCGTTGCTCACCACGTGGTCACACTCTGGCTCATTGGGTACGCTCATCGTTCCATTCGACAGGATTTCCCACTCACGCTGCTCCACAGATGGAGCTATCTGATCAACTTGACGCTCATCGGTAACGCCGTATATATGAGTATGGATATTCCGGATGTCTTTCTTGCTGTGAGTGTCTTCCTGCTCATCGCTTCATCTTGTCTGACTGCTCGCGATAGATCTCCAAGATTCTGAACTACTTGCAACTCACTCGGGCAACACTAGTTGCTTTTATAATTTTCCTTTGCGTGTGGACGTCAGTCGTACTCCTTGTCCATGTCTGTCCGGTTATCGATGTATTTTGTGACAGATACTTCCGGCATTATTTAAACATCGTAATGCTCTGGTCGGTGTGGTACGAATTCGACCTGATTCCGTGAGTACTATTACCATTTGGCTTTGCGGCACTTCTAACCTCCGATAGTGAGGCCAACCGAGTATGGGTACCAGAGACAGGGGCCTGGCTTGTTTGGTGGATGAGATATCAAATCTTTACACCAATTCTGCTCCTCCAGATCCTCAATTTATTCTGGTACTACTTTATCTTGCGCATTGCTCTGAGGTCCGTGATGCCATACTGTTATTTTACATCCCCTGACGTAGGTCTTGTAGGTCCCTGAATCCCTCTACCATAACGGACGACAGATCGGACGACGAGGACGACGGTATTGCTAACGGCGATGTCAACGACGAAAAGGAAGAGTGAACTTTCTTACGGGTAGCCGCACGTTTTTCAAGAGCAACAATCTGAACGCTACGATTTCTTTGCCTACCTCATATCATATAGTATAGACGAACATATTTTGAGTTAAGCATCCCGCCACCCAGCTCGCTCACTCCCCATCGTCAGGGTTATTGTCTGGAACGGCTGGCTGGGTCGTGTCAATGATGGGTCCGAATATACCTTCTTGATCTGAAAAGTCCTCTTCCTCTTCCCAAGGATCAAAGTTCACCTTAACACCCGCGCCAGTCTGTGGTGTTCCGGTATTATTCGCTGTGCGATTGGGCCAACGTTTCTCCCGCTGCATGTCAACGGGATCCCCAGAAGCCATGGATTGCAGTGCCAACATTGTGTACTGTTCGACACGTGAGCGGTGTATTCCGCTGAGATTAACAGCAACGTACATGTGCATCGTTCCCTGCGTTGTGGAGATATGTCGTACTGATTTGGAGGTGTCTACAGATACGCTCCAATGATCGGCGGTTGCCACCTGCTTCACCCTCGAGCGCAGCAAAGAGGTCCGAAGTATCGATGATGAAAGTACCGTCTTGTGGGGGCATCTCTGGGAGCATGAATGCCAAGCTGGGTAATGCGACGTCCACGTCCTTTGACTTGAGGTACCTGTCGTTCACGTTAGACGCACACGCGAGCGAGAGATGGGGAGCACATGTACTTGATATCCTGGTTATTGTCGTGGAAAATCAAGAAGAGCGGTCCACGGGATTGAAGGTCTGCGACGAGCGACCGGATGCGGTTCTTGAATGTGGCCTTGTCGACCACCTCGCTCGTACCGAACCCGTAGTACTGCTCGCGCGATTACGAAAGATGACGCAGAAAAGTAAAAGTAACGCACTTCTCTGTGATCTGGGACGAACGTGTTGGTGTAATACTTGTGTTCCTTGACGATGAGATGGCCTTGTTCGCCGATCTGCTTATCGTCCTCCCAGTGGACGATGCTCCACCCGAATTCGGTGAGGAGGGTATGATCCCTGTCCCACGCCTCAAAGTCGAGGGCACACCACACGCCGCGTTTCTGGGACCAAATGGAGCGCACGCGCTCGAATATGTCGCGACGTGCATTGAGGGTCGGATCGACGCCCTTGAGACGCTTGTTGTTTTTCTCGATTTGCTGTGGGGCGATCAGATGGGCGGGGCGATGAACGAGGGAGGGAACTGACCTTGAGGGCCTTGCGGAGGCCCTCTCTGGTGCTAAATTGGACGGGGGATACGTGCCTGAGACTGGACCCGGTGAGGAGACAGTCGGAGTAGGGCAGCGATATGGGGTGCTCAGTGAGCTGCATGGCGTGCAGCCAGTATCTCAAGTACTCGACCTGGGCGGAGGAGAAGAGGAGGCGGGTTTCAAAGTTTTGGAGGGTGCCAACGTAGAGCTCCACGCCCTGGACGCCATCCTTGTGCAGGGGGTGGTCGGGGTGCACGATGACGTCCTGGGCGAGGAGGGCCTTGAGGGGGCCGCGATCGAGGGGATCGGGGAGTGCCTGATGCCTGTATGGTGGTGTGAGTGGCGAGGGGGACGAGGGGGAGAGATGAGCGTACCATTCAAAGAAGATGTCAGTGTAGCGATAGTAGCCAGTGATCACAGGCGAGACCATATTACCAAGGCCTAAAATGGAAAGAGAGGGTCGCGTTCAACTGTCCCCCGCCATGGCGCAGACCGTGCAAAAGCGGAAACGTCCTCAGCCAGACGACGACGACGACCACAACGCGTCCTCGGCCCCTCCAAAACGCTCAAAGCCCTCCACCGCCCGCAAGAGCACTGGCGCTGGTCCCGTCGCGTCCTCCTCCCGCGACAAACACCCCCGTAAGCACTGTACACCACCCCACAACGCGTCGTCTAACCCACCCCAGGCCAGTCAGATGCCAGCGAGCAGCCTGCTCAGCGCAAGAAGCGCCGCTATCGTCCCGGCACGCTCGCACTTCGCGAGATTCGCAAGTACCAGCGCAGCACTGACCTCCTCCTCCGAAAACTCCCTTTCTCTCGCGTCGTGCGTCGCCCCTCCGTCTCTCTCCTTCCTCGCACTGACATCACGGGTCGAACATACAGGTTCGCGAGATCGCCCTGGATATGATGACCGACACCAACTATCAGATGGGCGAGGCCGCCTTGCGCTGGCAGAGCTCTGCCATATTGGCCTTGCAGGAGGCGACAGAGGCCTTCCTCGTCCATCTATTTGAGGACGCGTGCGTGACTCTCCAACTTTTCCCTTCCCCTTCTCCCCTGAGATGTTTCGCCCCCTAGGAATCTCTGTGCTATACACGCCAAACGCGTCACTATCATGCAGCGCGACATACAACTTGCCCGAAGAATACGTGGACCATGGGGTGGCCTTGGTTGACATTCTTTCCCCACAATCCAACATGTACTTCCTGTCTCACAGCCATTTGCGAGTCCAATATCCACTTGAGTAATAGCGATGTACGACCACAAGAATGCATTGTACATTGTAATATAGATCTGAGCGAGGCAGCTGCGCAGGTATGTCAACGAGTAAAGCGCAAAACCTAGTAAATATGCTTGGAAAGAAAACATGGACCAGCGTGACTGCAAAATGCAAGGAGTTGTGGAGTTGCGGAAACCCGACAATGTTCCAAAATCGTCCAGATAGTGGTTGAAAAGAGAAACCCTCTCAGTCAACCGGGAAAAATTAAGTTAGGAAATATCCATAGTGTGCGTCGACGTCGTGTGTAATGATTTTAGGTATGACTGTGAGGATTATGATCGTTGGGGACAGTTCCGAGGTTGGGGGTATCAAATGAATGTGTCCGAAGGAATGAGATCCACTGCATACAGTGGAGATGCAGGGGTGATGGTGTTGTGCCATGAGGGACAAGGACAGTCTATTATGATGCAGCAGTCCGCTGACGCGCATGCGCAGGTGCCCTAGAAGAATAAGCACCGGACACAGGTCTTAGCGACGACGATTTCTTTGTTAGGCTTTGTTCGGGTGGAAACCAACTCGACCGTTGCGGGCTACTCCGCGACGGAGTGACACGCAGAGACCCGGACGCTTTACCACCCCGAACATCATTATACAATCGAGAATCTCCCAGCGTCTTTGCCATCCGAGCAGTATCGTCACTGGAACGTCTTTGATGCGACCCAGAGGAATGGGGGCTCGAATTACGACTGCTAGAATTGACCCCTTCAGAGCTGTAGTTCCTGGGAAGTGATGTCGAGCTCTGTAGAGGGGAGTGTTGCCCTGATGACCCAGTATACGAACGGGGACGAGCGCCGAACTGATTCATCATGAATGGGGCGGTGGGAGGAAGTAAAGGCATATCCATCCCATAAAACGGAATGCCATTGACCATCGGCATAGCAGGCATTGGGGGAACTGGGGGGATTACAGCAACTGGTGGGACATTCGTCCATGCATACGGGTTAAACGAAGCCCGAGGGTCGTACGGCGGATGAAGTGACATCCCTTTTGCCGAGTCCGAGACAGCAGACATGCGTCTGCTGGCACGTTTGCCATCCCGTCCCCTAACGTCCTCCGATGACGTCGTATGAGTAGAGTAAAGCGAAGGCGGTCTCGAGAAGCTGTACTGGCTTCCAGGCGTGGCCGGTGTAGAGCTTGAAGGCGAACCCTCGTGAGGTGAGACGGGAGAGAAAACCAGCTCAGGTGTATACTTCTGTGACATGCTCGACCCCCGAACCGAGGCACGCATCGAGTCCCGTGAAGCAGAGTGATCGTGGTCAGGAACCCGTGAAGCTAATGAGGCCGACTCGAGCGGACGCCCAGCACGAGAGGCCTCACGTCTTGCTCGTGTGGCCAGGAGTTCCTCGGTATAAGCACGCTGCCGTTCCTCTGCCTGCTTTCTCGCCAACTCTCTGGACCTTCGTAACTTTTCCATCTCTATTCTTTCAGCTTCCCGACGAAGACGTTCTTCCTCCCGAAGGACATGCGAAAAAGTCGGCTGCTGCTGTTGCTGCAGTTTTGGTGGTTCATTCAGGGAGACCAGAGGACGAGAGGGAAGCTGACGAGGAGCGACAACTCTCGAAACTCGGTTTTCTGGAGGCGGAGCTGTTGCTCGACGATTCTCCATGGAAGGCTGTGCTGCGCGTTCCCGACGTTCCCGCTCTTCACGGAGGAATCGAGCCTTCTGTTCCTTGTTCTTCCGAATGCGAAGAACGTAGCCCAAGGGTATCTGATCATCCTTGCCGTCATCATCTGCAAACCGAACTCCTCTTTTTGGAACGGCATCGTTTGTAACTGCAGATCCAGAAGTCGTTGGCCCATTAGGTTGCTGCGCACGCGATGGAGCCTTAGGTAAAGCTAGCTGGACATTGCCAAGCTGAGGTGAAGGAGACAGCTTGGCGAGTGAATTTTCGGATTGTGACAAGTCGGATTGGGGAGAGTGCGACTCCAACACCAATTCTTTCATTTGAGTCGCAGGAAGATCAGGATCTACGAGCGGAAATCTGAGCATCCGCAATAACGCTCGAAAACATGTACTCACTCAAACTCAGAGGTGGCAGTGTGAACTCCAAGGCAGTATCAAACACATCTGGCTCCACGTCCCCGTCACTCTCTGGCAGCGCACCGGCCAATAGCTCGAGTGATTCCGAAAACTCCAACGCAGCCACCCCCAAGTGAGACCCCGGAATGCGAGTGCGGATAATTTCGCCGAAGTCAGAGCGAGTCCAAAGCTGAAGCCTTTCCTCAAAGCAAGGGCGCGAAACCCAATTTTCGAGACCGCTACAGTGGAAGCTCACAGAATCAGCCGAAGGGAAAACATCGTCCTGAAAGTTTCGATGGGTTTGTGGTTTCGAAAGGACCGGCTTCGATGCAAACGGGACAATAGATGATCCTGCGGAGGGAGATAGACGGCCTAGATGGGCTAGAAGCGACTTTTTGTGCAACTCGGACTCCAATGTCTCACGACGGCAGAGACGTCGAGAACTATGGCACGAGCGAGGGAAAGAGATAGCGTCTGAGGACTGGAACAGCGGAGCCGAAATGGGCTGGTGCACAAGACTATTCATGATCATAGTACGCGCATTAGCACGTGCACTGGCCATCTGTTGAGGGGAGTATAGTGGGGTGTGAATGTCGTCGGGGTTGCCATGCGGGTCATCGGACTGGGAGGATGTATCATCTGTTTCGTTGGAGCCGGACTTTGGAGGGCGGAGAAAATCATTTTGGGATGATTGCCAAGGGGGGGAATGGCGTCCCTCGGGGTGATCGCTGATTGCAGGGTTCTTTCCTCCTAACCAAGACTTCCAACTGCCCTTCTTGCTGGGAGTGCGTGGGAGGCCGTCATCGTCGGGTGTGCGGAGGGTAGTTGAGCCGCTGGATGAGGAGGAAGAGGAATTTGCAAGGTCGCTGACGACGAGGGACGGTGGGTCTATGGAGGAGAGATGTTTTCTCGAGAGGGAGGCGAAGACCCTGGACTTCTTGTGAACAAGACGGGGTTGGGATGTGTCGTCGGCAGCAGGGGAAGAGGACACATCCGACTTGTCGCCGCGCCTGGACGATGCGAGGACAGAGGCCAGTCTGCGCATCGGGTGGTGGTGGAGAAGAAAGGAGCGGTGTGGACTCTCCGGATGGTGTTTAGCGCATTACAAATGGGACTGACATGAGCCCCGCAAATGGGTGACGCGCAGTGCGGTACGGCAGTTCGCACCCGAATAAGGCAGCAACGACAACAACGACACCAACGAGGTCTGCGTGCTGCAGAGCGCTCGGGGCTTTTCCTCGTACCGACGTGTGAAGCCATTCCAATTCCGTAGATCACTTTCAATCCATGGCTCGTTGAAACACAACTCGGACCTGCCTTGTACGCACCCAGCACCCTTAGCGCTCCTCCTGACCCTGATCTTCCCCCTCCCCTTTCCGTCCGTGTCGCCTGTCATTCCACCACCGCACCAGTCGTCGCTCGTACCGCTCCACCACCCCAGACACAAAATCACAATCGGTCCCCGCCCATCGCGCTGACTTTTCAATGATCATTTCTAGATCTCCCGAAAGATTTCCCAGCACATCTTTAGCGTCGTAGATCGTGTACATTTCACCCGGCTCAAGGGTGCCCGTGTCCCCATCATTTTCCTTTGTCGATGAGAGTCCTCGGCCTCTCAGACCAGGTCGTTCGCCTTGCTGCCGATTTGCTGTCCCACTCGCCAATGGAAAATAGTTCTCAATAACGCGATGTGCTGTTTTCGTATCACCACGTGCATTTAATGTCACGTTCGTCCTGTGCATCGTGAGACCACCCACCATCCCTTTTCGGATCCGGCAATACTTTTTGGCAGAAATCAAGATATTCATCCAGGGTCGCATCGTCGAGATCGCCTACAGACCTGCAGTACTGAGATCAATGTCACAACACGAGCAGTAGGCGTCATGACAAACAGAGACACCCGGGGGCCAAACCGATGGCTATTGACACGACGTTCAGCGTGATCTGCCTCTTTGACGGCAGCCAAGAATTCAGTAACGGCAGGAAATGCGCACGCCGCATCATCTGAGCTTCTGGGGAGTCTAGAATGACATCAATTGTGAGGTGATTTTTGTACGTAGAGGTCCCTGCCTCTGTTTCCCATCCAGCCCGTACACGAGTTTGAGCACCACAATGGCAGTGGCGGCCAGAGAAATTTCAGGGGGAACACTGTCATGCCTCTGGCTGTCCACATCTCCTCGTCTAGTGCTAGGCATCGAATGCGCTGATGAACCCTGGAGGGATAATCCTAGAGAAAGCATGTTTCCGACCCTCTTTGTCAGGACATACAGCATCGCTAACAATAATTTCATCTGGAGGTGACTCAATTGTGCAACGAGTAAGCGTACGAGTGCTACAAAAGCATTCTTGCACGACGCGCCAGAGGATTGGAGCAGCATTGAGTGACGGGATGACGATGTCAAAGGTTTCATAAAGTCGGCTAGCGAAACGAGACGCAAGGCGATGCAAAGACAAAGTTTTTGGCGCGTACTGCATATTGCATCGTTTAGCACCGACATGATTGATGAACGTAAAGTCATACATGAGGGGACAATGCCTGAACAGCGTGTTTCGTGAGGTGGCATGTAAGGGACGATGGGAAAGAGCGAGCATGGTCGAGATATGGAAGCGAATGTGATTCAATGGCACTGGGTACGTGGATCAGCACCAGTTTCATACGCGATCATAAATTTGGGGGGGGGGGGGAGTTCAACATGGCTTACTTGATGAAGTCCATGTAAACAACCGGCAGCCGAATGGTCCAGCACGCAAGAACGAGCACTGCGATTGTATTCTCAGGCCGATCTGCTCGGCTTACAAAGGGATTTTTGGATGAAGTGTGCACGTCGTTCCTAGCATGAAGTTCGCCACCGGAAGATCCATCGTCTGATGAACTGACTTCGGAATTCTCTTCCAGGAGCACAGCAATTTCTGGGGTAAGCATTTCATCTTTGCTCGAAGAGGAGCTTCCGCCAGGCACCGAAGCAGCGCTCTCCGGTGAGTGGGCATGCTCATTCTCAGGTCTCGATCGACTATGGTCCCTCTCCTCGGGCTCACGTTGATACCCTTCCTGCTCTCGGGTGTAGTGAAAAGGTTCTGCGGGTGGTGGACTCGGAATGAGATTAAGATGGAATACCCACAAGTCTCTGCAAATTGCCTGACACGATGAACATGCTTATAATACCAGCAAGCCCAAGGGCCGACACACCTCGAACTCGGGAGGGAGATTCCAGAGTGCTATCAGTGCAGCTACTTGTTTCCGAAAGAGAAGTTGAAGGCACTGATAGTAATGAAAACGAGCTCTGTCACCGTGATAGACTGGACCCTTGTGTTCAGCATGTATCATGAATGGGTCGAGAATCGCGTACGTTTCGGGTCGGCTCTACTCGTCCTCTCCTTCTTTCGACTAGATTTGAGAGTGCGTTTATTCATCATATGGGTGCCCGCGTCGTCTGCTTCTTCAGATTCATTGATGTAGTGCTATCATGCACGAGTTGTATGGTGATAATATGTCACGTTGATCCAGCCCCGTCGAAAGTGCTCACCTGAAGAACATGACCCTCACTGCAGGTGACCAGGCCAACGGCATTCTTCCGCCACTGCCGCGATCCGCATATCAGGCATTTCTTACGAGGCACCATGATGGAAAAGGAACGTAGCTCGAGCTGGAATTGAGGACAGTATGCCGTTGTTTGAATCACGTGACCTTCTAAACCACATCTCGTTCGCGTGCCGTGTCCAGAACTTTCCGTGTTCACTGTTCAAGCTTTAATTTTCTTGCGCACTTTGCGAGACCCTGTTCCTTGTTCCAACTTTATTTGCTCATAGGGGGGAAATGAGGTTTTTCCTCTTCGTTGCCTTGCTGGCGGCACTGGCGACGGTGGTGTTTGCGTGAGTCGCGTCTTCATAGGATTTTATGAACGACTAATCAAAGTGGCCCACAACAGATGGACGAAAGTAAGTGAGCTGGGAAGGGGCTTGGTTGACAGTTACTGATATTCAGACATGCATCTCAGGAAGACCATGAAATTTTTGACATCGTTAGCGCACTAGAAGCATCCGAAGGTCCGTCTTAATGATGTTAGACACCTACCTCGAGGCTGAAATAGGGTTTGTGTGGTATTATACAGGCAAGGGAACGACATTTTACTCCTGGCTAGATGTGCCTCCAACGGCCGGTCTCACGGAGATCAACAAAGCATACCGAAAGAAAAGCATGCAGCTCCAGTCAGATCTGTCCACTGAGGGACTCGATAAAATGGCTAATGGTACCATAGTCCCGACAAGAATCCGGGTGTCAAAGGTATCCAGGAACGATTTGCAAGACTGGGTGTTATCGTCAATACACTGAGGAGCCCTGAGGGTCGCAAACGGTTCGTGCGGTGGTCTCCGATGCATAGCAGCGCAGTTAATGTTGGGCACAAGGTACGACTTTTTCTACAAGAACGGCGTACCAAAATGGAGGGGCACTGGATACTATTACTCGAGGTTCCGACCGGGGCTTGTGGTAAGTGCAATGATTGTGCTGTGACGAGTAGCTAGCTGGACAGCAGGGTTACAGATGGTGTTGATGTTCCTGGTGATTTTGACAAGCGGGCTGCAGTATCTCGTGCAGAAGGTAAACTACAGACGGGATCTTGAAAAGGTGCGGCAGACGATGCGTGACGCACGGTTGGCAGCATGGGGACCCAAGATGGTGCCACTTGAGGGGAGGCGCAAGGTGGGTTGTTTCCACGACTGTGAGATGCCAGTGGGGAACGCCGTTGCAGGTCAAAGTGAACCTTGGCGGTGGACCACGAATTGACGGAGAGGGCCATATTGTGCCCGGAAAGATGATTGACATGGTTGTTGATGGCAACGGAGTTTATCTTGTAAGTCAGCTGATGCCACCATGAGACAAGTTGACGGGAGTAAACGTTATCAGTGCGATGGGCCAGATATATGCTTGCTTGACGAGTCATCGGCGACGCCGCCTGGCATTTCGCGGACATGGTTCCTGTGCTTGGTGAGCGGGCTCATGCGAAGGAGGCAGTCGGACGGGGAGGCAGTGGAAGAGGGTGATTCTGGTGGAAGCGGTGCCGTGGTGGAGACAGGGAACGCTGGCGGACGGCGACGGCGGGCAGTGCGAAGGCGGTAGCGGGGAAACAGTCTATTATTTTTGGGTATATCAGATTGATCGGATTATCGTCTCGTGCTCGGCCGATTTGAAAAGGGGCTTATCAACCAATCCCACGCCCTCCAAACAAGTGCCAACAGACCTCATCTCGACTGCTTTAAAGAGCATCCTTGGCAGCGCTGCGCTGTCTCTTGTGCTCCCAGATGTCTTCCTCTCAGTTCACTTACCGCAACGACCTCCTCGCACCCTTCCTCGCCCTTCTCCAAGGCGACAAGATCCAGGCAGAGTGTATGTCCATTGCGCCCCCCCTGCTTCGTTGCTCAGCGCTCTTCAGATGTCTGGGTCGATGGTGATGGCGGGCTCCGCTCCAAGACCACTGTTGGCTCATTCCTTCTGACACCTCCTCTTTGCTGACATTCCCCACAGACCGTCTCCAAAAAGGTGACCGACATCGGTCAACTCCGCGTCTGGGACTTTGATGGCTCCTCTACCAATCAAGCTCCGGGCCACGACTCCGATGTCTACCTCCGTCCTGCTGCGATCTTCAAGGACCCCTTCCGCGGCGGTGACAACATCCTTGTCCTTGCAGGGACCTACAACAACGACGGTACTCCCAACAGGACAAACTATCGCCACCACGCTGCCAAGGTCATGGAGCTCGCAAAGGACGCCATACCTTGGTTCGGTCTCGAGCAAGAATACACCCTCTTCGACGCCGATGGAAACACTCCTGTCGGCTGGCCAAAGGGTGGCTTCCCTGGTCCCCAAGGTCCCTACTACTGTGGTGCAGGTATGTCGTCCCTCCCACTCTCCTTAACTTCCCTTACCGTCCTTTTAGGTACTGGAAAGGTCTTTGCGCGTGATCTCATCGAGGCTCACTACCGTGCTTGTCTCTACGCTGGCGTGAATATCAGCGGTATCAACGCCGAGGTTATGCCCGCTCAGTGGGAGTTCCAGGTTGGTCCCTGTGAAGGCATTTCCATGGGTGACCATCTTTGGATGGCACGTTATCTCTTGGTTCGCATCGCCGAGCAATGGGGTATCAAGGTTTCCTTCCACCCGAAGCCTCTTCAGGGTGATTGGAATGGTGCTGGTTGCCACACCAACTACAGCACGCTCCCTATGCGCGAGCCGGGAGGAATGAAGTACATTAACGAGGCGATTGAGAAGCTCTCGAAGCGTCATGACGAGCACATTGCCGTCTATGGTGAAGACAACGAACTGCGTCTCACAGGTCGTCACGAGACTGGTCACATTGGTGCCTTCAGTTCCGGTGTTGCTAACCGTGGTGCTTCCATTCGTGTGCCGAGGCACGTGGCTACCCAGGGTTATGGTTACTTGGAAGACCGTCGCCCTGCTTCCAACATTGGTACGTGCCTGGTTTCCACATGGTTTGCGTTCATTAACTCACTTTGGGAAAAGACCCTTACCGTGTCACTGGCATCATCGTGGAAACTACCTGCCTGGACAAGTGAGGTTAGTTGCCCCTGTGTAGGATATGTAGGCAAAGGAGACGTAGAATGCAACGCCATCATTATACCAATGCGCAGATTAATATTATTTCTGTGGATTGTCAACAGTACTTGAAGTCGTAATCTGGATGAGTCACATAACGATTACCATCTTGACACGAGACGATGAGCCGGTATGGATAAGAAACTCATCTTGCCCGACTTTCTCAAACTCTTGACGAGCAACAATGTCCCCGTTCCAAAGGCAATGGCCGTAGCCAGTAAAGTGTCTGTCTCGCCTCTGGCTTGATCCGTGTGCTCTCCTCAACCCAACCCAGGTTCAAGGAATACAACACCCCGGCTCTTCTAGCCCAACTCGACGACGCCAAATTGCAGGTGCTCGGGGTCAGGGACAAAGACCTTCGCAGGCTCGTCCTCACCGCCGTTCGCAAGGCTGGATACACCCAAATACCTGGGTCAGAGGGTGATAGTCATGCGCAGCCCGCAGCAGAGCCGACGAGCAGCAAGCACCCTAGTACCGTGCAAACACTAGTACGCCCCCCTTTCTTGTGCCCGACCACTTCTCAAGGTTCGCATGGCCAGCGTAGATCACGCCAAAGAAGAAACGCAAACACGATGACGACTCGAACGAATTCCTGCCCGAGGCGCCTCCGGACGAAGCGTCGGCATATGGAAGTATGGATTTCAACGACGTCTTGGACGAGGAGGTTGGTGTTTCGTCGTGGGATCGTTTCAGCCGTGTCGAGTACTAACGAGAATGATGAGGTCCTGAAAGTGAAGAGCACGGTGATCAATCGCGCACCGCTCATGACTGCATGGGCAACGATCGTTGCGGAGCGTCTCGGTTTTGAGAAGGAGGAAGCCCTGAGTATCGGTAGGTGTTAGGTCCACCCTGCCCAGGGTTGATTGGTACTGGATGTCTCATTTGTCACCGCAGGATCAGTGTACACGGAGATGAACGCGGTCGCCAAGGGCGTTTCTCTCGGAATCATAGACCAAAGCAGGAAAAAAGAGATCGAACCCATCTCGGGTGGACAACAACCATACGTGGATCTGATGGGCAGACGGTGAGTTCGCGTTCATCGTATACCCCTCGCCCTTCTCACCGCGGCCCCTACACAGGATGTACGTACGTGGGCGATTTTCCACGCAATGTCACTGACTCTGGGACAGACCACTGTACCGGACCCAACTGTCCAAGTGGAGGGCGCTCGTCAGCGGCACGCCTGCGATTCCAAGCACCGCGTTCTCATACATCTCCCGTGCCTTTCGACAGACCACACCATATATAGTTGGTGCACTGCGCCTTTTGGCAGAAAGTTATCCACCCCAAGAACTCAACAAGGTCGGGTTTTCGCTTTATGCCGATTTTAGACCAACAGTAGACGGATGGGGGAAGAGAGGGGAGGTTCGATGTGAGCGTATATTGTCTCTGAGGAAGAAAGCGGGGGAGGATACGCACGCACCAGAAGTCCTGCGTGTCAATCAAGAACCCATTTCAGAACTGTCGGGAGAACACCCGTCAAAAAAGGCACGGACATTCTCTGTGGGAGAACATGAGGCTGCCCTTGAGGACTTTGAACTCGACGAAGAAAAGCTTGGCAAGCTGCCTTGAGCCGAAGGGATTACAATTTCCTCGATGAGTGCTAAAAGAAGGTACTGGTTTTGAGTGTAGTAATACGCTGTATCTACATCTATGTAACAGGTCGAAGCGCCATCCTATGTGTCCCATCAGTTAGAAGAAATTGGGGCTCGATTCACTCATAGCTTTTTAATGACAGCCGCGGTGAACTCTGAAGTCGTTGCAGCACCTAGAAAGAAAGGTTGAGCAGAGTTATCCCGGAAGCATGATTTACCAACCACCCATGTCTGCAGTGCGGACTTCGCCTGCATTGATGACATCGAATGTTGCACCCGCAATACTGTTAGCAATGGAATCGAGGCTGCGGCGTGGTTCATCAAACAGCCAGAGGATGAACCACACATGCTCACCCAAGATGTCGAAGCATCATGGTAGCGCTGAGAATCATGGCAGCTGGGTTTGCACGGTCCGTTCCCATGATATCAGAAGCTACGTGTCTGCATCCAGGCTCGAAAAGAGCGTAATCCTGGAGACATGTTGAACAACAACCCACGAGCCAAGAAGGTGCGTGCTTACTGATCCGACGTTACATCCGGGGACAATACCAGGTCCACCGACAAGCGCCGCTCCAATGTTGGAGATAATCGCGCCGTACAAGTTGGGCATCACCATGACGTCGAATTGACTTGGCTTCGCAACGAGCTGCATAGAACTAGAGGGAAAATAAGAGCTGAACTTGACATGGCATGCACGGGGTAACACACGTGTTGTCAATGATCATGTCGTTTGCCTCGATACCTGTGAATTTGTATTCTTCTGCCACTCTACGGAAGGTGCTCAAGAAAAGCCCGTCGCCCAACTTCATGATATTGGCCTTGTGAATGCAGGTGACTTTCTGGGAATCACGACGGGTTATGTTCGCGAATGGGAGGGCAAATCATGAATGCACACCTTGCGGTTGTTCTTGAGAGCGAAGTCGAAAGCGAAGCGAGAGATACGTTCTGCTTTGGCTCTCGTCATAACTTTCAAGCTTTCGACGACACCGGGGTAACTCTGGTGCTCCAACCCCGAGTATTCACCCTCGGTATTTTCACGTATGATGGCAAAATCGACGTTGGAGTGACGAGTAGGGAATCCAGGCAAGGACTTGCAGAGTACAACAGAGGCATAAATGTCGAGTTGTTGGCGCATGGCGACGTTCCAGGAAATATGACCGGACTGTGAGATGGGAGTGAAGAGGATGCCTTATCGATCAGTCAACATTGTTGGCGGAGACGAGAGTGGGATATGGATATGTTTACCCTTCAAGCCGACGCGATTGCGCTTCAAGCTCTCCATGGCCTTTCTGAAGAGATCCTCGCCTGTAGAGGACATGCCGGAGACATTGTACTGTTCCCATTCGATAGGTGCGTTGACATAGTCAAAAATCTCCTTGACGGAGTCGGTGATTTCAGCGCCAATGCCATCGCCGGGGATGAGCGTGACCTGAAGAGAGATAAACGACCTGTGGCGGGGAGAGTGTTGGGTGCTTACAGTGTAGACACCACCGTATTTCGTTGGGGACTAGGAGATGTGAGGTCATACGGAGGGCACTCGATACGTGACTTACTCGTTGCGTAACCCTTGGAAAACCGGCAGAAAGGGTGGTTGCAGCTCTCTTGGTGGTGTTAGTTGACACTCTGCGTGGAATAAAAACACACGTACGGACTGACGGAGAATGGGACGCGCCGCCGACGCAAGGGCGTTTGGGAGCATGTGTATGGTCAAGACAGAACAAGGGAAAATATCAAGGGAAGAAACGGAACGGGCGGCACGTGGTCAATCGATCAAGCATCACTGTTCCGATCTCAGCGCTTCTTCATTCTCGTCCACTCGCTTCATAGACATTGATACCCTTACTTATGACCATTCCTTCACCTGATCCGTCAGAGATACCCTACGTTCCCCCGCCACGAACGGCCTCTTACTACCTCGCCCTTCTCTGTGTCGTCTTGCCAGTCTGGCTCGTCACACCCTTCTCGTGGTCGTTCGTTATATATACCATATATAATGCTAAACTATGGTCCTACGGCTGGAATGCCAGACTCTGTTTTGCAGTCGCCCTGTGCGAGGTGCGTACTTTTCCATTCGATCACCATCCTATGGATTTCACTGCTTCCTCCCAGGTTCTCTTTAGCGTTCATCATTATAATCTCGCTCGATCCGTTTTGGGGCTTCCTCAGAGGAGCCCAAACAGCGCCGTCGAGCTTCAGACCGGTTTCGACCGCGTCTTGAAAACTGGACTCGCCGATCTCACTGTCGACGAAGAATCCCTTGACGTCCAGCGGCCAGGCAGTCCGGCCGAGCACCTCACTCAGCTGCAGCCTGACGACCCTCGCGCTATAGAGTTTCGCGCATGGATGAGAGCTTGGTATTCCCTCGCCCGAGTCCGCTCCCTCTCGCCCCACTAACTATCACTCCGCAAGGTTTCGGAGAACCACATGGTCATCTATCAGGAAGCAAGATTTCTACGCATACATTTACTGGGCCTTTTACAACAGCCCACTCCCTGTTACCCACTTACTATCCGACCACCACCGAGATGTTCTCGACGGTGCCATTAGGCAGATTGAAAATCGTGCGGGGATGGTCATTTCAGACGGCCCTAGTTCCGGTGTATCGCCCATTTTGCTGACGATCGACAAGCTCAATGTCACCTCCAGACCTTTCGTTTGGTATGCAATGGTATTTGCAACAAACTGGATGCTCAGAAGATGGTTGGGACGGGTATACAGTGTACGATTTGGCCGCTATGGGGGCCTGGAGTGAGTCTCACGTTGGCTGACGCCTGAGTTTTAACCATTAGGCTCCTGTACAGGTATTGCATTCGCATACCCGAAGCTTGGGATCCTGTTCGTGGGTGTCGCCCAATCGTGCTCTTTCATGGACTCGGTATTGGTCTGATGCAATATAAATTGCTCATCTACAATCTTTTCCGAAATTTCTCTGATCGGCCTGTCCTGATACCCATACAACCTAACATCAGTCAAGACATCTTCCATTCCGAGTTTTTGAAGCCAATGAACAGGCGTGAGATGACCGCCCACCTATCCGGTCTTCTGAGAGAGTTGGGTTGGGTCCCCTCCTCAAAAGATCGTAGTCTCTCGTCCTTGAATACCCCGTCGCAAGGTATTGTTATACTCAGCCATTCCAAGTAGGTGTTTCCTCTGCCGATCCGCGCACACCTATTTAAATGCGCCCAAAAGTGGTTCCTTCCTTCATGCATGGTTCCTCAAGGCTCACCCGGAAATGATTGTGCGCTCGTGTTTCGTAGACCCCGTCACATTTTGTTGCTGGGAAGGCGGTAAGTCGACCAGTGTTAATGGGTGGCGTGATGTGAAACCAATTTTCCACAGACATGTGCTACAATTTCTTGTACAGCCGATGTTCTACGGTACGATCATCGACACGCTTGTGCCTCGAGTGCCTAACCCTCTTCCCAGGGTCTGGACTTGTTGATGAGGTACTTCGTAGGAACTGAACTAGGCATCGCGAACACCATTCAGCGTCATTTTGACTGGTCATCAAATTCCCTGTGGTTCGAAGAGATTCCGAATGCCCGCGACCCGAAAAAAATGCTTGTTGTATTGGGAGGCAAGGACGTGATTCTGAATGCGGAGGTGAGTAGTTCGTCGGCGCGAGGTTGAGCATAGCCTCAGCCCTTCTACAGCGCGTCAGGCGTTATCTTGGTAGTCACGGCGTTCGGAAAGGGATCTGCTTCGACCCGAACGGCAGCCATGGTCAACCATTTGTTGCTGGAGGCCCTGCGCATTCTGCGATCATGAGCTGGTTAAAACTTGCTTGAGGTGTTTTCATCGTAGCCACTTCCTTTTAACGTACATAAGTCACGTACTATCGCACTCCACCCGGTGAGGCTGTGAACCATACCCAAGGCTTTATCGATAACAGAGAAGACCGCACGCAATACAGGGAACACAACATACACAAACTCGCTTTCCTTTCAACCCCCCGCAAGGTATAAGAACAACACGCAACCCATTTTTACACTCTCACTCGAACGTCCATCTTCCCATTGATTTTCTTCCTCCCTTTGAAACAACATGCCTCCGAGAGGTGACCCTGGAGCCAGGGGTGGTCGTGGTCGTGGTCGCGGCGGCGGGGCGCGTGGTGGCCCTCCTCGTGGGGGACCGCCAAGCGCAGCAGCTAGAGCGCCAGCGACCTCGTCAGCACCCCCGAGTGGGGCACTCCCAGGTACTCATGTTGAAGCAGTGGGCGTACGGCGATCGGGCTACGGCACAGCTGGTAGAGTGATCAACGTCCTGGCCAACTTCTTTACCATGGCGTCGCCTGAGAGGAATATTCATCATTATGACGGTGCGTCCCGTATTCTATCAGTGGTTTGGTTGATCGTCCTGATCAATGACACCTGGTCGGTGGGAAACTTCAGTGGGTGAGGTCGTCATCCGCAGACCCGTCTTCACCCGCGCTGATGTCCACTGTAGTCATCTCGCCTTCCGAGAAAACCCTGCCTGCTAGGTTGAACATGGAGCTAATCGATCATCTGCAAAAAATCGACGCTCCCGATGTCTTCACTCCTCCCGCCGCATATGACGGCCGGAAAAATATGTTTGCTCCAAGACAGCTACCCCTTGGGCCAAACGATAGCCAAGAAGTATGTGATGTATTCCATTCATTCTACAGATTGTTTGACGAATTCTTGCCGCAACTTGAAGTTCAATGTCTGCTTGTCCGATGAAACCACTCGGGGTAGTCCGGGGGAGAATACGAGCGGTCGCGGACCACGTGTGTATAAAATCAGGCTCACAAAGGTCGCCACAATCAATCCAGAGTAAATCTTTGAGTTTGCTGTCCGAACATCGTGTTAATACCATTTTCAATCATTTGCTAGGGTCTTGCACCGTTTCGTACAGGGCCAGCAGTCCCACGATAACGATGTTTTGACGGCCTTGACGGTAAGTCTGCGCACACAAGGTATATCCACCATTGCTGATTTTGTGTTCTTAGGCGTTGAACGTGGTTGTACGAATGGAACCAACTATGAAATACCCCTTCAACGTGCGGTCTTTCTTCACTGATCGAGAGACCAAAGACATCGGCGGTGGATTGATCCTTTGGCGAGGGTATTTCCAGTCTGTCAGGCCCGCAATCGGACGTTTGCTAGTCAATGTCGATATCTCGACTGGGACCATGTACAAGCAGGGCCCGCTGTTGGATCTCTGCCTGAATTTCCTTGGCAGGCCTGGCCAGTACAACATTTTGAGCCCGCGCCGTGGCATGCCCGATCGAGAACGTATTCGACTTCAGCGTTTCGTCACCGGAATTCGAATCATGACGACTTACTCTGGGGAGCGTGTCCGCAAAACCCCCCGAGTAGTCAAGAAGCTCAGCAGCGCAGGGGCGTCAGACCTGAGCTTCACCATGCGGGACGGTACAACTATGACCGTAGCCCAGTACTTCCAGAAGTTGCTGAACCGGCCCCTGCGATTCCCTGACAACATTTGTATTGAGGTATGTGTTTCTCTTTGATATTTTTTTCTACTAACGAGGTGTAGGTCGGAAATGGCGCGTTATTACCGCTTGAGCTTTGCACGGTCCCCCCTGGGCAGATTATGCGCAAACAAGTACCTCCTGAGAAAACGAAAGATGTTCTCGATTTTGCGACCAAGAAACCCCAGGACCGCCTCCAAAGTATAGTCAACGGGCTTTCGGTAGCTTGGATTTTTCCGTTTATCGTTTTATTGTATTAAATATTGTTCAGGTTCTTGCATATGGCCAATCTGAATATGTTCGCCAGTTTGGGATTAGTGTCGACGAAGCAGCTGGTCCGCTCAACGTCCCCGCACGTGTCTTAGCGCCTCCCAAGCTCAGATATGGTCAGGACAGCCCGCAGCCAGTCGTCGTAAGTCCTCGATTCCTATGTCAATCTCCTACACATCTCTCACTTCATATCATAGGCACCTGCTAACGGCGCGTGGAATATGTGCGTTGGATCCACCTTTTCCCAGTCGCCAATAGTTGACTTTTGAACAGGATTGATAAGCGTTTCTTCCGACCAGCTAGCATTGAACGCTGGATAGTTGTCATCTACGAACGCCAACAGCGATTCGGTCAGCAAGCGGCCCAAGACATGATTGATGGTTTGCTGCGTAGTTGCCGTGATGTTGGTGAGCCGTTTTAGTCGCTTTGCTTAATTTATCACTGTCATGACACTGCTACCAGGGATGAGGGTCAGTGACAATAGCCCACTGGTTACCTGGCAAAATGGCCAGGGTCGTATCGCTGAGGTAACTTTTTTCTTGCCTTATGCTTATGACGACGGCCTACAAGTTCTGTAGCAACTGCGTACGGCCGGAAACGAGTGTTTCCAAAAGACGAATCAGCGACCGACACTCATCGTCGTCGTACTTCCCGACAATGGTAATGACATCTACACTGCAGTGAAACAGTGCGTTGAAAGCGCTGTGTCCTTACTCCACTGTTAACTGATCACACTGCAGCTTCGGTGACGTTACAGTGCGTGTCCTGTCGCCTTACTCTTTTCGACTACAAGTTGAATTATCTAAAGGTTGGGGTGGCGACCCAGTGTCTGAAAAGTTCCAAATGCTTCCGTGCAAAGGCACAATATTATGCCAATGTTTGCTTAAAGTGAGCGTTATCTCGAGATAGGATGGTTGGTGAATCTCACATCTCCAAGGATGAATGTCAAGTTGGGAGGAATCAACACGATCCCCGATCCCCAGTCCGTCACTGTACTCACGGACCCCCGCAACCCAACCATCGTGATGGGTAACGTTGCTTTTGCTTATGTCACAAGGGAGAGCTTACATTCGTGAATCAGGTGCGGATGTCATCCATCCCGCACCCGGCTCAGACGGCCGTCCTTCATTCACGGCCCTGGTCGGAAACGTTGATTCCAACTCGGCGAAGTATGTTGCAACTAGCCGCGTACAGACTTCACGCGAAGAGATAATTCAAGATTTGAAAGAAATGGCAAAGGTTGTTTGATTCCGTAACTGGTCATTGCTGAAAACTGAAGTCGTATGTTTCAGCATGTTTTGACCATGTACATGAAATACAGGCAAGCAGTCGAGAAGAAGACTGGCGATATTGCCCCCAGCCGTCTTATTTTCTTCAGAGGTTCGCTCTCTGGAGAGCTCTAGTATCCACCTGACCTTGATAATCAGACGGTGTTTCGGAGGGTCAATTCAAGAAGGTCTTGGAAATAGGTGTGTTTTCTTGATGGTCTGCCCGCACCCTGTTCACTCTTTTCTCTCTAGAACTTGATGCATTGAAGGGTGTGCATTGACCTCACCGTTTTGAATTTCTCTTTACCTATTCACACAGCTGCTTGCGGGGATCTCAAGATCAACCCCAAAATTACCGTCATCATCGTTGCGAAACGACATCACGTTCGTTTCTTCCCAAAGCAACCGGGAGACGCTGACAGGAGTGGCAACTGTCCTGCGGGAACGGTCGTCGACCAGGTTGTTGCCCATCCCACTGAATTTGATTGGTATCTACAAAGCCATGGAGGACTGCTCGGAACCAGTCGCCCCGCGCACTACAATGTTCTATATGATGACAACAAGTTCAAGTAAGATATAGCAAGACCCTCTTCGCCATGGCGCTCAACAATGATTCTCCACAGTGCGGATAGTCTTCAATCCTTATCGTTTGCCCTTTGTCACGTCTATGCCCGTTCCACGCGCTCGGTATCAATCCCTGCGCCGGTATATTGTACGTCTCTTACTACTTTCCCCCATATGTTGACTCAAGTTGGTTTAGATGCGGATATCGTGTGTAGTCGCGCGAAGAATCACTACGATCCTCAGGGAACCGTGGATTTCTCCGACTCGGCTACACAGGCTGATACTTCTCAAGCGGAAGGCGCGCTCGAGGCGTTCCGACGGGGTTTTAAGCCGCTGCATGCAAACATGGCATCGCTCATGTACTTCTCTTGACTTCCTCGCCGAGGACCGAGGACTCGTCAAAGCCAATTTCAACATACCCGACCTGTTTATGTACTTCTTTTCCAACGGATCCCTCAGTGAACTTGTTTCGCGCATTGATGTCACAACCATATTATGAAATAAGAATTGACCCATGAATATTTGAATCCATGAATGTCTATGCCAGTTGCCCCAGGGCTCAGAACTTTATGGGAAGTATGGTGGGACAAAGTACCGGCCGTTTGGCCGTTTGAGGTATCTACAAGTACACGCCGTGATCATGGTCTTCGGCTTCTGGAGGCTGTGGATTCACTGCTGATGCGCGCTCGGCGGGGGGGAAGACATTTGAGTTGGAACCAACAGTGTTTTGTGGATGTTCAGTCGTACGTCCCGGAGGAGTAAAAGAGGAAGATGTGAGGGGCTCAGCTGTCTGCTCTGAAGTGACGGGATGACCGTGATGAGTCAGTGCCAGCTTGAGCATGAAGATGCGCTCGTCCTGTGATGCTCTGAATGCCCTCAGCATCGGAAGAAAAAGTCGGACCGAAGAATACATGCATTGTAATCTCGTTTTCTTTCACGGCTTGGCTAACTTCGAGATCTCCTTCCGAGGTGAGTTCCCGCAAGTATTCTTGCAACTCGTTTTGAGACCGTCTCAAATGCAGCAAGGAATTCCTCAAGCGAGCGATCTCTGTCAGGACTGTTAATAACAAGTGGCTACTGGTAATCTCGAGAGTCAGACCATCCCATGCTACCGCAGGATCCAAAGCGATTGCCTGAGAGAGAGAGAACGGCTGGGGATATCTGGGATTGTACTCCATGGTGACTCGAGGGGAAGAGGGTGGACCTGACTAAGCGCGGAGGACTACAAAGCCTTTGTCAACGAGACCACGAGCAGCCATGCCGCCCCCATTCCTTGTTCTCGTCGACACCGACGACGTCCCGCAAGATCGCTTGCTCGCGGTTTGTCGCGTTACTTCCGTGATCTCCGGACCTGCCCACAACCTCTCACTGCTTTCTGCACGCCATCTACTGATCGATGATGTTTCTGCTGATCCTGACCAAATTATCGCTGATCTCGACAGCGGCATTGACAAAGCCATTGTGCCCCACTCCCTCGCGAAAAGACTAGTCGGCATCGTACCTGCTACCCGCTTGATCCTTCTACTCGACGTCGCCAACGCTAGCGCCGTACCAGATTCCCTCCGTACCGCCATCTCTGGCGTCCTCCTCAAAACAACCTCGACAGATGTTGAGCTTATCCGCTCCATCTCCACCTTCTTTGCAGGCTTGTCTATTCATGTCTTGTCAAAAGACAAACCTACCCCTTCGGCGATAAGAAAACTCACTTCGATCGGCGCATCGCTTGTCATCCCCCTCTCTGAACTCGAAACATCCATCACGCTCGCAGATGCCTTCCTTGCCCCACTCATATCCGATAGATCTGATGGGCTCTTCCCGACTATCATCTCGTCATGCACTCAGGGAGGCAGATCCCTCGGTCTCGTGTATTCTTCCCGCGAGTCTGTCGCCCAATCCATCCTGACTGGCAAGGGTGTGTACCAATCGCGCAAGCACGGTCTTTGGGAGAAAGGCAAGACTTCGGGAGCGACGCAGGAGGTCATGCGGATCCGCATGGACTGTGATTCGGATGCGCTCGAATTTTCTGTCATCCAGCACGGTTCAGGATTTTGCCATCTCCCACAACCGTCCTGTTTCGGTAGCATTGACGGACTTGCTGCGCTTGAAAGTACCCTCAAAGCGCGTCTTGCTTCTGCCCCCGAGGGATCGTATACACGTAGGCTGTTCAACGACCAGGAGCTTCTCCGAGCCAAGATCAAAGAAGAGGCAGACGAGCTCTGCCGTGCAGAGACTAAAGAGGAGATAGCCTTCGAAGCAGCCGATCTGTTTTATTTCGCTCTGATACGATGTGTCGCTGCCGGGGTAACCCTTCGGGACGTCGAAGAAGTACTGAACAAGAAGGCCGCCAAAGTCACGCGGCGGCCAGGGAATGCAAAACCCCAATTCATATCCAATGACAAGAATACCCATGATGCGCCAAAGAATCCCTCGAAACCACAAGCTGCTGTGGACCTAAATGTGCCGATTGCCATGCGCACTGTGGATCTGTCAATTGCTGGTCCAGATGAACGTACTCAGCTGTTGAAGCGCCCTGTGTTGAGGTCTGATGAAATGATCGCCAAAGTCAAGCCGATTGTCGACGATGTTCGCAAGAGAGGCGACACTGCTCTTCTCGAGCTGACGGCCAAGTTCGACAAGGCACAGCTTGAGGCACCAATCCTCCTTCCACCCTTCTATCCGTTCACGTCTACCACCGCGGCAGAGCTAGACCCGGCTGTCAAAGATGCCATCAACGTTGCATATGCCAATGTGCGCAAGTTCCACGCTGCGCAGGTCCAAGGCAGTCACCTGGTTGTAGAGACCATGCCAGGCGTGACCTGTTCACGGTTTGCGCGACCGATAGCACGTGTTGGGCTTTATGTACCCGGAGGGACCGCTGTACTCCCATCCACTGCCCTGATGCTTGGTGCGCCAGCACAAGTAGCAGGTTGTGAACAGATCGTGCTTGCAACACCTCCGCGTGCCGATGGAAGCGTGTCTCCCGAGGTCCTCTACGTCGCTCACTTGGTTGGTGCGCACGCGATCCTCAGGGCTGGTGGCGCGCAAGCAATCGCCGCCCTGGCGTATGGCACTGAGACGTGCCCCAAGGTTGACAAGATCTTTGGTCCTGGAAATCAATGGGTGACAGCAGCGAAGATGCTCGTTCAGAATGACACGGAGGCGCTGGTATCTATCGATATGCCAGCTGGCCCATCGGAGGTACTGGTGAGTGCTCTCCGACTTTGTACCGAGCGTGGTGCACGTCCGTGTGTGTGCACCGCGTTCGTTGTTCTTGCACGAATGACGAACGCGGTTTTTCATGCCAGGTCATTGCAGACGAATCGTGCAACCCGGCGTTCGTTGCGGCCGACCTCCTTTCACAAGCCGAACATGGTGTCGACTCGCAAGTCGTCCTGGTGACGTCCCCCCTCTCGGACAGCAAGGTCAAGGAGATAGAAAAGGAGGTCGACAAGCAGGCACGCGCTTTGCCGCGAGTAGACATCGTGCGAGAAAGCGTGTCACGGAGTCTTATCGTGAAGACGCCTGGACCAGAAGAAGCGCTACAGTTTTCAAACGCGTACGCGCCGGAGCATCTCATCCTGCACTTGCAGAACGCCTCTACCTGGGTGGAACATGTGAAGAATGCTGGCAGTGTGTTCGTTGGACCTTATTCTCCTGAAAGGTTATTTTGCGCTAGCTTATCTGCACATTGGCATAACTAATTTAAACTTGGTAGTTGCGGAGACTACGCCTCCGGAACGAACCACACACTTCCTACCAATGGATATGCTCGGCAGTTTAGTGGCGTGAACACTATGTCTTTCCAGAAGCACATCACTTCACAAGAGGTTACTGCAGAGGGGTTGCGGGAACTGGGACCAGTCGTTGTGACATTAGCTGATTGCGAGGGACTACAGGCTCACGCAAATGCTGTTCGGATACGGTTAGGCGAACTCTAGAAATTAAAATTTTGTAGAGAACATCCTGTTTCAATCGCCACTGTGAATCGAGTTGCAAGGATACCTCTAGAAAAAATGGTAAAATATGTAATCAAAGTACTATTGCTCAAAGCTGGGTGACAGAGCAACGGACGAGACCACGCTACGAGGTGCGCATACATACTAGTTGGTTCTGTAGAGTACACGCTTGGCCACCTTGACGATAAGTGGGGTGTCAGGGAAGGCGAGATCCTCTAGGTTTTTGGCATACTAAGAAAACACGAATATCAGCCAAGGCACGGCCGTGTCAGCACACAAAACTCACAGGTGTTGGCACATCGGCGCCAGTGATCCGCTCCACGGGGGCGTCAAGGTAGTCAAAGGCTTCACTCTCAACTATCTGAGCGCAGATTTCACTTCCGACACCAAAGGCAGGGAAACCACCCTCCACGATGAGTAGTCTAGAGAGGTGGTAAGAACACGAGCAATGCGAATTCAAAGTGACCTGCCTGTTCGTCTTTTTGACCGATGCTTTGATGGTATCGATGTCGAGAGGACGAATGCTACGGAGGTTGATGACCTCGGCCTTGATACCTTCCTTGGCAAGGATTTCCGCAGCCTCCAAGCTGTGGGTGACCATCTTACTGTGTGCGACGATGGTGACATCGGACCCTTCGCGTTCGACTTTGGCCTTGCCGAAGGGGAGGAGGAAGTTGTCGGACATGGCGTCGGTCGACATGGGGAAAGAGACACCGTACATCATCTCGTTCTCAAGGAAGACGACGGGGTTAGGATCCCGGATGGCAGACTGTGTGACATGAGGATATGTATCAGGAGAAGTGATTGACACACACCTTAAGGAGACCTTTGCAGTCCTCGGCACTCCATGGGCTGACGACCTTGAGGCCGGGAATTGAGCCATACCATGCGGCATAGTCCTGTGAATGTTGTGCGCCGACACCGGCGGCGGCACCATTGGGACCACGGAAAACAACAGGACATGGGACGTTTCCGCCAGACATGTAGTATGTTTTACCGGCAGAGTTGACGATTTGGTCGATGGCTTGCATTGCAAAGTTGAAGGTCATGAACTCGCAACTGCAGAAGAGGTAGGGTCAGAAAAAGTGAGACATGATAGGTAGAGAACACACATTGGTCGAAGGCCAGCGAGTGCAGAACCGACCGCGAGGCCGGCAAAGCCCATCTCGGTGATGGGTGTGTCAACGACACGCTTCTCACCGAACTTGTCCAAAAGGCCCTTGGTAACCTGGGATGCGTCGATGAAGTATAGACAGGTGTGTATGAACGGAGGCAGGTACCTTGTATGCGCCATTATACCGAGCAACCTCCTCGCCCAAGACGAAAACCGACTCGTCGCGCAACATTTCTTCCTCCATAGCGACATTGAGAGCGTCCCGAACGGTCATCTGTGGGTAACATGAGTTGTGCGAAAAACAAGTATTTCGGAGAGTAGAGACCGAATTTTCGGACTGGGTGGCATAACTGCGAGCGAGGGCAGCTCTAACGGGTATTGAAGGGCGGGTGCGCGCGTTAGCAAGTGCAGGGGCGAGGCGGGAGAAAGCGGCGCGGACAGCAGGCATTTGGAGGTGGAGGGGGAGGAAGAGGAAGAAGGAACCCGAAATGAAGGCGGGCCGCGCTTGCAGTTTTGTGCCACGGACAGACACGGAAAAACAGTCCGATACTCTTTGCTCATGTCCAACCCAGTCGTCCTCGTCACCGGCGCATCCAAGTCATGCCCATCATTATTTTGTATCACGCCCGAGCTAACCGTACACCAGAGGCATTGGTCTCGCCGCCGTCAAATCTCTCCTCGAAGAGCACGGCGCCCGTGTCGTCGCCCTCGCGCGATCCAGCACACCCGAGCTGACCCAGCTCATCGATGCCCATCCTGCATCTCTCCTTTCCATCTCGTGTGACGTGTGAGTTTCCATGTCCCCACCGTCGTCAGCGCCGACATAAGACAACTCCAGCACAAACGAGTCCGCCCAGGCGCAAGCATTCAGCCAGGCAATGGACACATTTGGTCCCGTCCTCGACGGCCTGATCCTGAATGCGGGCACACTCGACCCCCTGGCGCGGGTTGGTGATCCCACCGTACCCCTCGATGCCTGGAAACACCACTTTGATGTCAATTTCTTCTCTCTCGTTAGCGCACTCAAGGTCGCCCTTCCAGCCTTGCGCACCAGCCCAAATACCGGACGGGTCATATTCGTCAGCTCAGGTGCAGCCACGGGGGGCATGCCAGGCTGGGCACCCTACAACGCAGGCAAGGCAGCCATGAACAGTCTTGCAAGGTACGCTCATTTCCCAACTCGGTCCTAGTGACCTCATGGACCGCTCGACAGAACCTTGGCCAAGGAAGAGCCTTCCCTCGTTTCGCTAGCAATCGCCCCTGGAAAGGTCGACACAACTGTACGCTATCCACATTCGTTGTCCCCCGAACGTGCAGACCAACGTTTACAGATGCAGGAAATTCTCAGGACTACTGGTGCTCCTCACATGGATGCACCCGATCTCAAGGTATTCCTTGACGCTCATCGAGACGGGACTTTGGTGAAGCCGTCGGACGTTGGCTATGTGATTGCGAATCTCTCCCTCCGTGCGCCGCTCAGTTTAAGTGGTTCTTTCGTACGGTACAACGACGAACATTGTAAAGAGTTTGCGAGGAAATGAATTACCCCATTCCTTTTCTTCTATCGGAACCGAATACGAAGCTGCCAACGGATGCCGATGGAATCATCAAAGAAGCCGCCATCTGTATATCCCTTCACCCGTGTGTATATATCACCTCATGTCCTACAGAGACGCATCACCGCCATGTCCCAGCTGCACGCGAGCGTCGATAGCTCCACGCCGCCTACCTCCCGATTCCATACCACGAAGATCATCGATGTACATCACCACGTCTTCCTCGATGCCCAGGCAAAGGCCAAGAAAAATACCCTAGTCGGTTGGATCACTCCCCCAGAACATCTTCCCTGGCGACCATCACCAGCCATGTCGGCCATGGACATGATGGGCATACAAACTGCAATCCTTTCGCCACCTCCTATTGCCACTACAAACAGAACTGAAGTCAGGGCTATGAATATTTATTTATCACAGCTTCGCGCAGCATACCCCACGAGGTTTGGTTTCCTCGCCGGGCTTCCGGCCCTGGGGGATGTACAAGGTTTAGATACTTTGGAGCCGTCACAGTGATGCTTTCTCATGATACCTTGTTGCCTAGGCACTCTCAATGAAATTGCCTTTGCTCTGGATCGCTTGGGTGCCGATGGTTTTGCACTCATTTCGTCCTATGGGATCGGAACCACGGCCAGTAGGATCTTCTACGTCGCTTACTCACGCTTGGCACTCACGTTCTGATAGAGTACATTGCAGACAACCTATTCGATCCCATCTGGGATGAACTGAACAGGAGGCACGCAGTCGTCTTCCTTCACGGTGCACAAACGCCTTCGTCAACGCCCTATCCTCATCCCTTCCTAGGGCTTCCCATCAGCGAGGCAAGTGCTTCTGTCGATCGATCTCATACATCCAAGAATGCCAAAACCCAACCTTGTACCCTAAAGGTTCCGAACGAGACTTACAAAGCGGCCGCACATCTGGTCATCACGGGCAAGAAACGCCGTTTCCACAACGTCAAGATCATCCTCGCACATCTGGGAGGCAGCACGCCCTTTCTGGCCCCCCGTGTGGCAGCCCTGTCGCACTACATGGGGTGCCCACTTGCCCCAGATGACATTCTCCAAGATTTCAAAACGTTCTACTATGAAACAGCCCTCAGTTCGCATCCGACGACCCTCGCTGCGATAGACGCTTTTGTACCAATCGATCGTGTTCTCTTTGGAAGCGACTACCCTGGTACCGTGTCCTTCCGCCTATAGCCTGAGAATCTATGTATTGACTGAACTCCAAACGTCAGCGGTCAGCACTGCGACCTCGGGATGGTATACTAAGCACCTAGAGGATCACTATGCCCGCGAACCACGCAAGCTATCCTGCGTTCTGCGAGACAATGCGCTCGCCCTTTTTCCACGCCTCCGAGCGTAGATCAGCATGTGCAGTTTCGTTACCGATAAGACAGTCCTATTCCAGTTAGGCTTACAACACGGAACATGTCAGAAGGCATATATTGTGTGAGGTACAGATGTGACAGGATGAGTGACGAATAAATCGAGGGGATCTATCCATATATATTACGGTTTGAAAAGGTGCTGCTAGATCTCTAGACACCGAGCCTGCAGGCAACGCGTATTAGTCAATACATAATAGGCATGGTGTCATGCTCACCTCCGCTTACTATGCTCGTAAACTAGGTAAGTAATTGACACTGATGGCACAACCTGCAAATAAGAGCTGGTGAGTCATGGGTTCCTTCCAGGTACCATGAAGCGAGAACCTTGGCCAACGTCGGAAATAATCCACGGTAAAAACCCCTCCAACCATCTCGATGGTATGTCTTCTGGACCACATCCCAAACACCCGCATAGCGTTGCGGATGTCCTGGGGAACCCGAAGCTTGCAGTCGGGTGCGAACCAGGTTCAAGGGGTAAACGCTGATGGCTCCAACGCTTCCCGAAACACTTCCGAAAGCGAGCACAGCAAGGATCCCAGGTTCGTCCAATCCAGTAGAACGTAGATATGTTAGCTTGAGAGCCTCAAATGTACTCATGTCGATAGCAGAATATCTGTCAAAGGATGTGAAAAACACGGCAATATTTTTAACGGGTGACATACGGAAAAACCCCGACAAGTCCGATCTATAGTCGATTTAGGGGAAAATAATGCAAAGTAAAGTGGAAGACTGACACAGAGTCCACGATAGAATGCCCTGAGCTGTCCCAGTTGCCAGACATGGCGCGCCGCGCTTGCCAAACTCCGCTTCTGGCCAGCCGTGCTCATCATTTGAGTCTGCCAAAATTTCAGTAACAAGAGAGGCTAAGAGGTAAATCGACCAGACCTTTAACGTCTCTATCGGGTATATGCCTACATTGTCATGAGCAAAAGCACATCATAACGGCTCGAAACTTACTGAGTTGACTAGATATTCCCCCAATGCCACCTGATAAAAAGCGACTAGTGCCACTTATATCCCGTGGGTCTTCGACATGATCCCAGTATTTGGCAAATGCGCGTTTCTGTCCTCAAGCACTGAGTACTGCTTGCTAGGCATAGTCACATAAAGAGGACGAACAGCTGTCTCGTATGCCATGAACTTTATGGCGGACTCTGGGAATATCTTCATTACAGAAAGTCCGTTTCCTGTCCAAAAAGCCAAGATGCCGCCCTCCGCGTATATACGAGCTACAGCACCACCTATAGCCTTCAAGCCGCTAATGCTGGGTTTAGGGCCCACGGATGCCCCTCCCATCTCAGGAGGACGAGTAATCAAGAAAATTCTGAGACGGTCGAACGGAGCGGTACACGTCCTGGAAACTGCCAAAGGAAACCGATCAGTAGGTATCATTTGTGTATAGAAACCGCTTCACCTGCACCAGCTATACCACCTGCGAGAAGAAACTTGACTGCTGGGAAGCCATGTAACCAATCACGGTGTTCCTCGTCCTCTAACTCGCCTCCGTGGTTGACGGGAGTCGCTTGTTCTGCAGGGGCCCGTAATGATAACATTGGTGCGGAATCGTCTTCGGCGCTTAGACTGACATCACCTTCCGTACGTCAAACGAATACATGGGTGGAGCTCAAAATAAAGTGACAGGGCGGCAGACCTTCCATTGTCACCCTCGCTGGACCCCTTCCGCTATTAAATCTCTTCACCACGTAATACCGGTAGATCTCGGCGGTCGCTACTTTCCGAGGGAGTAGTAATAGGAAATCTCGAAACTGTCGAAAGTTGATAACATGGGAGTGAGGTGATTGCGTCAAAAATGTAATGAAGTCCGTCAGGGCAGTGGGAGAGAGGGTGATCCCTAGGGACACATTGAATACCGGTGCAACGTGTAGCATCGAGGCGACCTACCGGCATTGTCCAACGCAATCCGGAGTTCCTCCGAGTCCAAATGACCGTTTCCGTCCAGATCGAGGTCGTCGTGAAAGATGTGCCACAGCTCTAACAATAATCCGTGAGGAAGAGGTACAGCAAGGCGATTCAATTTCAACCATCACTGACCAGCTTCCTTTGCTTCGGCATAATCCCGGAACACCGGCCAAGGTATGTGGGTCGGTCTTTGACTGGAGATATGGCCACCGCACCGCCGCAATAGTTCGTCTTCATAGACCCTCCGCATGCTCTCGACCTTTTCTGGCGTCAGTGACTCGCCAAGTGAGAATCCCAGAGTGGCCACGGTTTCCGAGCCCTGAAACCATGTATTGGGCAGGCTTCGCCAAAGGTCATGGAGTCTCCGTTCCCGGTTTTCTTTTCCCTCTTGTTGCCGGAATTCAAGGAGGCTATGGGGGATAGGACGATAAGGTAGAAGGTCGGACCTAAGTCGTGGAATGAATGGGCGATCCCGAACGCCAGAGAGACACGCTTCGTAGATTTCACGCCCTGTGGGTTGGGGATGCGAAGAAGACACGACCTCTGACATGGAATGAAAGGTCGAACCTGCTCCAGATTTTGAAAGGTAAAGGATTTCAAAAGAGCATCATCTGGGACGCGGGTGGGTGCCGATTCAACGAGGTTGGGTTGAACTGCAATGTTTGTGACTGCTTACTAGTGACTTCATTACTTCCACATGGCAAACCCACATCAGCTGGTACTAGATCCGAAAGACCTAACCATAGTTTATGTAAATAACTAGCATTGCCCGTCCTTGCTTTTGTCCTCGCATGGATTACGAGAGAGTACCACCCAGCATGTTTAGAAGTTGCGGTGGTCTAAGTAAGGTAGTGCTCTGATACATCCAGCTTCACAGTCCCATGCTACTAAGTAGTAGCAACGCGTGTCACCGACACAAGAATGCGGATACGACCAGCGATCCAATTCGCTGCAGTCCCTGCGCCAGCGCTCGACGAAGTATTCTAGACTTCGAGTGTTGCGAAATAATCGGTGGAGATGCCTCAAACTTGGTTCGTGCATGCTCCAATGATGCTTCTCTCGTGGGAGGCTCCATCTTGATTGGTACCCCATAACCGGCACGGGGTGTACTTTCCGGCCATTTCTCAGAGTACATCGTCGGTGGCGGAGTCGTACGCGCCGGTGTGCAACTCGACGCCAGTGTGGAAGAATAATCGGAATGCGATGGCGCCCTAACGTGGCTTATTTTCAGGGAACACTCGTTTGTTGATAGCGATGACGGGGGGGTAGGAAGCTTGCGTGGACCATAGAAGGGTCGCGTGACCTCAGGTCTAACTAGCGGTGCCATTTGCTTTACCTCGCGTATTTCGGTTTCCAAGACCAAGGCATCTCGCGCTGGGATTTCGGGTAACGGCCGAGAGGCACGCGGCGGCGTCGGCAGCGGCGGGGGAGGAAGAGGCGGGGAAGGCAGAGGCGGAGAAGGCAGAGGCGGAGAAGGTAGCGGCGGAGAAGGCAGAGGCGGACTGGGCAGAGGTGGAGCGGGTAATGGCGGGGAGTAACGTGACTGAAAGGAATGTCAGTAAAATGAGATGGGGAAGTGAGGTGACGCACAATATGCGCTATCGCAACCGGTGAATCACTTTGCGAGACAGATTCAGCTGACCGTGATTTCTGACGCGGAAGCGGAGGTGTTGGCGGACGGTATTCCTACCAAAAGTTGAGTCCCAATGAGTATTCCTCCATCATCAGTCACTCACCACTTGTGGCTTGCGTTTACCGGACGGCCGCGTCCAGGGTGTGGGAGAATCGGGGCGAGATAATGGATCTCCATCATAACTTTCAGATGGGGAAGGTGGAGCAAACGTGTAGCTCCTCGACGTCTCAAACTCCTGTGACTATGTGAGCATTGCCACATTGGTAACTTCGCTGAGCACCGCTGCCCACCGTGCTGGCCGGAGACTGCCGCAATGGCTCTGCTTCGCCATCGAAGTCAGTTGGAGGTCCTTCATGGGTCGAAAAATCAACTACTGTGTTAATGGTAGGCAGTGTTGACCGCCGCTCTTTTGAGACCACCCTGTCAATCATGTCCTTCCAATCATCCGGGAGCTACTCGGAATAGCATAAGCGCCGTTCTCCACGAAATGAGTGCATTCCTTACCGGTGGTCTGTCACCCAGTATAGGAGAGGGTGAGGAAACCGAAGAAAGGGAAATTTGCCTAAAAGGTGCTCCTGGAGATGAGGGAGGAGAAGGCGGCGGTGAAGGGATGAATTTCGGGACAGGTTTCCTGTGGCTCATCGAGCGCACAGGCTCCGCTTGGGACATGGCTAGTGGAGCCGTCGGTGATTCTCAGAGATGCAAGAGCGGGACTAAGTGTCAGGCTATAGGACCGCTACCAGCTTTTAGGCGGGACGACTGGAGGCGCAGCTGGGTGGACAGAAATGAGAAGATGGACTATTATAAGTGGGTAATGAATGGAAAGACGTGAGTAGGCTCATATAGGGAAGGGGGGGAGGCATGCTTCAAGCTGTACACGGGCAGTAGTCATTGAGGGAACCTGCCTTGAGCTCAACAGCCACGTTGGGACCAGGATGCTCATGAATGAGACAACACGACTCACCTCATGTTTTCCATAAATGTGCAGTGCTTGTGAACAGCCGCAAGGTGTCCATGATCACGACAAATGCGTACCTTTGAAGTATAGAGCCGGGCATCCCTCTCGACTACGTCACCGCCATGGCAACCTACATGAATCAATGGTCCAAGTCGAGAGCTAGTCCACTGATAAGCGATTGGCAAAGACCGCGACCCCTGATCAATCCTTGTTTCTCGCGAGCGACCACGCATGCAAAACCGAGCATTGCCTTGAGCGAAGAAGCCAAATATGTGTGCTTCCGAATATGGAATGTTCTGTAGAATGAAGTTCGTCGAATTGCCCCGGCCCACGCAACATTGCTTGCGAATCGTATGTAGCGATGCCAGAAGTTCGTCGAACCGCCCTGCCCACGCAACATTGCTTGCGAATCATAGCGATGCCGTGGCTCAAACGTTCAACGTTCCCAGTGAAAACTGGAGGGTCATATCTTACGGTGTATGAAACCTGCCGGATCCATGATTCCGTATGATCAGATATAACTCCCAGCCCGGTGACCAAGTGATCGCAGAAAGGCACATTTGTTACATTGCTCGAGACATCGATGTAAAGGGTCTGTTAATATGGCAAAGTATGTGCATACAAATATTGGATCGCGTTAGATCAAGATAAATGAATTCGAGATTCAGACCAAGTGGAGTGCAAGGCAAAATCAATTGGTGGGTAATCACGTATTAGGGGTATCGTTGTCGTCGTGAGCGTAGAGGTGAGAAAGTGGCACCCTTAAGTGTTCTAGGTGCGTGAGAACATCATGCGGGACATTATGGGAAATCAGAATATGTTGTCGGAAAATAAATCAGCAGAGACCCAGAGCAGGGGAAAATGATGTATCATTAAGGCAACGAAGCCTTTTCTTGGACAAGATCATCAAATTGTTTCACATCTTGATTGTGTGATCGAGAGTGTGTGCGAATCTTCGTCTTCCAGTCACGGACCCACCGGGACAAACGTTCGTTTCTGACAGACTGTGACGCATCCAAGTGTGAGAGCGACTTTTTCGATATGAGGGCACGTAGTCGATCTCGCCCCAGGATGGGTGCCAGGGATAAGAAGGACAAGAACACGAGTTTCAGGATGATATCGGGAGAAGCTAACAGGGAAGAAACAGTCTGGTGATCTGGCGAAGGAGCCGATGCGACTGTCTGAAGGATATCACCGATCTAGCGAGGAGTTCAGGGATGCTAATACCGATGGCAACAGAGCACATACCTGACACGTGACCGCTGTCCACGGAAGACCACCAATAAACGCACCCAAGAAACAGTCGGTCAAAGGTACCCCACAGACGCCGCATGCAATATTAATTCCCGACCAGGGTACGACCCCAACAAGGCGCAGTATCGACAAACGAACCCAAGCCGGCGACTTGGACGCCGACCCGGAGGCCAAGTCTGTCTCACCTTCCAAGGCATTCCGGGTCATGTCAAGCGCACGTGGAAAGAACCTGCTAAGAACCGGGGCTAAGGGTGCGCTGAGAGCGGTAGCGATCACTGATCCGATGGTCGTCAAAAAGGTCAACAGCAAGGTGGCCAACAGGGGGTGGAAGAGAGCGCCAGCGAGCACATTCTACGGGAGTCAATTAGTCACACGAGTTGATCGACCAAGTAACGGGTTGAAAACCAACCCAAATGACACTGCCAGGTATGGACCAGGCATGTTTCCAGGCCGCCGTAACGGAAAGCACACCAATAACATGCGCAAACGGGCCGGGGCCAAGCTGGGAGTATTTTTGGAGTTCCCTACCGAGTTCAGCGAGCTCGGCAAGAGTTCGTGGCCACGTGACCGAGATGGGAAGCGAGTAAAGTGACAAAAACACTACAGTAGTAGACAGGGGGAAGAGAAGCATGACTAATAGGATTGGTGCATGCGCCTGACAAAGACTCGTCAGCTGGCCACAAAATCGTTGGGGGGCGTTACTGACCGTAGGATGTAAGGGCCGCCACCGATGCGAAGTAACAACTTTCTCGTTCAGAATGTCACTAAACGTGGACTGCGAGGAAGCTGAAAGCGGGAGGACGAGGTCAAGGTCGCTGGCGGAGCGCGGCGATGAGGGGGTTGAAAAGTCGGAAGGGTGCAATTTAGGCACGTGGAGGAATTCGAGACACTTCGCAGCTATCAATGAGAGCATGGAAGGCTGTGAGGTCGTCGCAGATGAAGAATGAGGGCTATATACAACGGGGTGGGATGTGTCTGGGATGGGGTCTGAGTGTTGTACGGGGAGGACGAGAGAGGAGGAGCGACGTCTCCCGAGGGTGTTTATTGACAAGGCGGGGCGTACACAGGTGGAGGAAGCGCGGCTTCGATTAGGAGGGGGGACGACCAAGGCCATGACAAAGGGAACGGGCTGGGTATACGTATGAGTCCAACAACAAACCTGTGTCCAACATCAAAAACCGGACCAGTACGTAATGCCTTCTAAGCACACCGACTCGGCTTCTCGGCACAGACTCCGGACACCGGCCGACAACACTCTCTGTAATATCGATTGACTCAGCTGTACAAAGAACACCATAGCGACTTGTGAATTAGTGTGCCCTCCGACTCTCCTGAATAACTGCGCCAAGCTCCTCCAGTTTGCGCTTCGACCGCAACAATGTACCAAGCTAGTGTGCACCGTCAACGTCACCCAGTCCACGGTGATGCGCAAACCTACCCGTTTCTTGGTCAACTTGCGTGCCTTTTTATCCTGCGAAAGATCGTCATCGTAAGCACCAGCCAGTCCGTGTTCTAGTTTGCGTACCTTGGAGTTTCTCAGCAACTCCAACACCCGTCGTTCATATGGGGAGAATCCAGCGACCTCGCGAACAACAGCCCGCACGAATTTGTTTTTGGTGGATTGGATGCCCTTGCGCTGGCTTGGGCGAGAGGTCTTGGGAAGGGCCGTTGTGGGGTGGCCCTTGTTGATGCCATAACGAAGGTCTAATCAGCAGATGTATTAGCCACCCTTCCCCGAGTTGCGTTCTAACTCACTGCTTCGGGCCATGATCTTGACGGTCTTGATGATGCTGTTTCGACCAAAGTCTCGCACAATGCGAGACCGTGAGGATTGTGGCTGTGACAGTGGCTTGCACCTGTACAGTTTTATTCCACGCCCTGGGAATTCCAAACTTGGGTGCGCCCCTATATCATTGAGCAAGAAACTAATTACCCGTAAAGAGATTCGATATCTTCACAGAATGTGTATCACCTCCGGACTACCCTCACCCTGCCTGTACCACCCGTAATTACAGCAAGGTCACCTTGACCCTTCGATACCGAAGAAGTAGGTGATGTACGCGCGGAGGATAGTAGGTGGATCGGTGTGGGAGGCCGGAGCAAATCGACGGGCTGCTCACCTCGGACGTGACGTCTCCGTGTACCAGCTTCCTCTTCCTCCTCTTCCTCCTCTTCATCGTCGTCATCCTCTACCGCACCCTGGTTTGATTACATATGTGAACAAGGGACCGCTGTAGATCTAAAAGAACCTTACCGGGTCAAAGTCTTCCATTTGCTTATCGACCTCATCACCATCATCATCGATATCGCCATATTCCTCATCATCTATCCAACGTCCCCGCCAGTCCACCATCTCCAAATCCTCCGGACTCTGAGGTCTCAAACGCAACCACTGCATCCGTGGCCCAGACTTGGCCCGCTCGCTCACTTTGAATCCATATATTCGCGGTTCGTAGATACGCCCTTCTGGTCTCTTTTGGCCCCCATGGGGATTGGGATTGACAAAAGGCGACCGCTGCGAGCTGTTACCAGAGTCGGGAGACCGTCCAGGAGAGAGCGACGATTCCGTCGACGACAACACTTTCCAAAACGGCGCGGGCGCAAGCTCACGGTAGCTCTGGAAAAACAGATGTGCAAACGTAGTACCAAAGAATGCCCCTACATCCCTCAAACATGCGTCAGTTCCCAGGGTTCACGATGGGGAAGCAAAATACTCAAACCATCAACCCCTTGAAAACGGCTACTGGGAGGACTGAATATATCATTACAGTTCGGGCAGTAGAGTTTGACCGTATCAATGCCAGGAAGATCGGAGCGACCACACGGCACCACATTGCATCCCATACAGTAGACTCGCGGGCATACGCCAAACGCAGCACTTTCGTACTTGTCGACCTGAAAAGAGTGTGAGACCATGATAGATCAGGTACGCGAGAAGCAGACCATGGACTGCAAGCCGGCTCGCGTCAGGATGTAGCGCTGATGCACGAGGCCGTATAAAAGTTCGGCAGATGCTTCCACAATTGAAACATCCGGAATTTTCGACGTGTCTTCATCTGCATTGCATCATCAATGAGTGCGGGTCCCGCGTGGGCCGAGGGCGGACACACCTGGCTCGACGTCCAATACCATCTCCATCGCCTCCTTCCAGAAGGGTACCATGGTGTTCAGGCCGGTCAGGTTGAAATCATCTTCGATAAAGTCTTCGGACACTTCACAGAAGTACTCGTGGCCGGGGAGAGAACAAAACCAGCTAATCCACGTGAGCGTGGAAGTAGGGGTAGAAGATGCTGGTGAAGCCATGAATGCAGTGTGTCCGTGGCAATGCCCTGGAATGGGACTTACTGTACCCATCCTCTACTTCATCCATTATTTCGTCTGCCTCACCATTCCCACTTATAACGTCCTCTTCGAGCTCGGCTTGATCCTCGACCTGCTCCTGGGGCCGCGACATGGAAAAGTTGCTGGCTGTCATTTCTCAATCGGGTAACCATACATAAATTCAGACTCCGCGTCGACGTAGACTTCATTGAGTATCGCATTAGACAGCGTGCAAAGATACATAAATCCGATACCCTCCCCACCCCCTCACGATTACTGGAAACTGCACGTCGATTGCTCGCTGACATGGCCCGCCCAGAATGCGGATCCCATAATAACAAGAAGCAGGAGTTGCCCGACCACCCAGCTCAGAGTCACATAAAATATTGCCTTCCACCCCTCTAGAGCGACTGCTTCTGCCGCAAACGTGCTCACCGTTGTGAGGCACCCGCAATACCCATCGCCCAGGCCCTGTAGCAAGGAACATGCGTTAGGAGAGACAGAAGGCACACCCTGCAGAACGTGGAATACGCCGAGAAGCGCGGTGCCTAGTGCATTAGCGGTGAAAGTGCCGAGGGGGAAGAGCCTGATTCGCGGGTTTAAGTTGATCGAAAGCAGGTACCTCGTCAACGTTCCTGGGAATGAGAACAGGAGGGCCGCAGTCGCTTGATGTCGGTAATTGACAGGCAAGCGGAAATATGCAGGGAAGGTGGCAGCGTAGGTCATTATAGATAAGACGGAGAGGCAATACCGCACGTTTATATTAGGTGGTCTCAGGGATGGAAGGTATGGTAAGATCGAGCCGGAGACGTGCACCCCGAGCATGAGAGAGGCCAACGACAACAAGAGGGTAACCCATGTTTTGGTGAGTCCGTCAACAAACTAGGAGCATAATATGAGGCGGGGAGCTCCATAAAGGGGGAGAAACTTGCATCTCTAAGCCCTGCTCTATGAAATTGTCCAGAATTGACCCATGAATCGAATATGTCGATTTGCCAACCAGAAAACGTGGTCAAGGACCCACAAAATCCTGTGAGTCAGCTATGAGTCAGCAAGACAGTGGTAAAGGGGAACGCAGTCGATCTGACCGGTTGTAACGGCTGTATACAAAGGTCCGTAGCTTGGAGGGACTGGGTGACTGACTGCGACCATGACATGAAAAGCACGCTCACAAATTACCGAACTGGGCTTTCATGCCCAAGGCAACCCCCATGATGAAGCAGCCGGTCGCTTGGATATAGGCTAATGGAAAAATGCTTTCTCCATCATATGTCACCAAAGTTTGTAGACCAAGTCTGGCCAGTACGCCGAGGATGGAAGCTGGCATGAGGAGTGCGAGGACATGAACGGAGTAAGGGCGATATATTTTAGCGGGAGGAAGATCTTCGGCCTCATCGGGGGGACGGTCTATGGTAGCTAGAGAATCAGCGGAGGCTACCGTACAGTGGCTGGCGATAATAGAGCCAGCATCGTGGTGATGTTGGGCTGGATTGAGTATCTGAGCTCGGTGTGCCCTTTCAGACACTGGGAGGGTGGCAGGCAGAGAAATCGAGGAGGGAGTGATGCTCTGTGAGATGGGTTTTACCTCGTGTATTAGCGCCGCCGCCTTATCCATGGCTCAGTTCAAACCTCCTTAGTCTCAGCCCAGTTCACGAAAGATTTTCCAGTGACAGGTCACATGACCGATCATCATGACGCCGCCGCTACACTGCGGCGGCGACATCGAACTGATTCGTACAGCACGTATACCACCACCCACTTCAACATGAGCAATATGGAGAGTCAGTACACCCCACATCCCAATCATAGTATCTAACACTCCACAGAGACCTTGTTCCAACTCAAAGTTCGCCCGCCGCCATGACCATCCGAGTTTCACTCTGATATCGTATTACACAGTTCACCGCAAAGACGCTGAACAGACAAGCAAGGAAGGCGCAGAAAGAAGAGACGGCTGAAAAGGCGAGGTTAAAGAAGGTCCGTTCAGCCACATCTTCCGAGTGACACTGCGGTCCTATCCCGAACCACGACAGGCGCTCCACCAAGGCAACAACGACGGCGCACGCATATACGCCTCCAACGCGATCCGGAAGAAATCAGAATCTTTGAATCTACTGCGTCTAGCTAGCCGTATCGATGCAGTCGCGAGCAGGGTGGAGACTGCGGTCACAATGAGGCAGGTGACGGGCAACATGACATCCGTAGTCAGAGGGATGGACAGAGCAATGGAAAGCATGAACTTGGAAAAGGTGCGTCATGCAGATAAGGTGCGCGACGATTGGGAAAATCTTTATCGTTTTCCAAGATCTCGCTCGTGATGGACAAATTCGAGTCTCAATTCTCGGATCTGGACGTACAGACGTCCTACATGGAAGACGCAATGTCCAGCACGACGGCCGTCTCCACACCGCAAGATCAAGTAGACCAGCTTATGCGGCAGACAGCAGAAGAAGCAAACATAGAGTTACAGCATGATCTCGCCGCCAAGGACCTCTCCGGTGTCGTGCCCGATCTATCCAAAGGCGAGACTATCGGCGAGGAGGATGCCAAGTTGGCGGAGAGACTGAGAGCCCTTCGACCTACAACATAGTCGCGGCGCATTGAGTGCCGGTATTCATGTACTCTAGTAGCATCAACTTGGCTTGTATTCACTCGACGCGCAGCACGAGTAAAGCCAAGAGTGAGAATAAGGAGTGACACAACCTACTACCAAAGGATATAGCAAGCAATAAAGAGCGATACAAGTATGCAACCATGATCAAGACAATAGATAGCGAAAATTTACCCAATCAAGAAAGAAAGTAGGCACCACAGATCGTCAGTAGTCATCACCCATTGTGATTCTCGACAAAGACGGTAAACTCAGACATGAGTTTGTTCCTCTCGAGCTCAGTAAGACCAGTTTCTGCGACAAGTTTCTCAACACGGACTAGTAGCCCAGAAGGACCCTCAAGCGGGATAGTATGTGCGTCAAAACGACGAACGTCTGAAAATCATATTAGGCATCGAGTGCAATAACGAACAAGAGTTCTTACATTTTTTAAAAGTCTGGAATCGGGACTCGGATAACAGACTTTCAAATATCTTGGTGACATCCGACCCGTCTTCTCTGTCTTTTCCCAGCTTCGCCTTTTCCCGCGCCAGGATCAGCCCCGGCATAAGGACCTCTTCACGTAGACGTGAAGGCGCCCAAGAAAGTCCCAAACCGAGATCAAGGGAACGCCCCTTTCCTTTGGCTTTAGGTTCGCTGGGATTTGAATAACCTGGTCCGATGTGGTCCGATGTATTGTAGCTCCGTCCCCGTGAATGCTTCACTCGAGCATCGAAGATGGCGTGCAGTGGAGTCGTGGGTTGAGGTTTGGGAAGACCGGACACGTGTTTAGGGAGGTCATTTTGATTTTGATCATTCGGCAAGTTGAAGAAACGGGGATCCGGGGAGTTGGGTGCAGAAGAGGGATGATGCTCAAAGGCGAATGTTCCGTGCGACGTGCGTAAGATATGCCTGCCAGACGCGCGACCCCAACTGGAGGATTGTCCTGCTTGTGTATCGCCCCCAATACCTTTTCCAGTCGACTTTGTCTGCAAGGATACAGAGGAAAACGATATAAGCGATGCGTCACCTGTATGATCTGGCTGTAATTGAGACAATATGGGCGACTCTGCCTGTCCAGGATGGTGGGCAATCAGGCGGGACTTTCCGCCTCGCGCGGAGTCTTCTGAGATGGTCCGCTCCAATGAGTGAAGACGAGCCTTTGAATAGGATGAGTTGTCCATCGGGACATGGGTACCCTGCCCATCCACGGTAGAGCTACTCCTGTTGAGCGCAGACATCGGACGCTCAAAATCAAAGCTCCCAAGTTTGCCCCGGTGGCTCGTCATGTTGCGCGCGGGGCCGGTGGTATTAGAGCCAGGTGACTTGTGGGCAAGTCCGTCAGAAGAGCCAGCAGCGGGCTGCCTGGTTGATTTCTGTGCATCATTGCCCTTTGTCTTGGGCATATCTTTGCCGCTAAGAAATCGGGGCGTAAAACGCCCCTTGGATGGAGCAGTGTGCTGCACATTTGCGTGTGAGTGAGAGCTCGAGACAAGAACTTGCTCTCGGTGTGGTGTGGTAACAGTCTTGGCTTTGGCAATGTCAGCCTTGCCAGAGTTGACTCCAAGCTGCGCAGTACTGGATGCCGAGGGGAAATCAATGTCACCTCCCGGACGCTGTGGGGTTGGTGGTGTATGGACGATCTGGGGTATCACGGGTAAGCGATGTGGTGCAAGAAGGGATGATTTTTCGTTTTCCCCAGATGATGCTGAATCCACGGTCGGGAGATGCGAAAAGACGGGACGAGCTGAGGACTGGGACGAAATGTGATTGCGAGATATGGGGGAAGGATCTACTGGGAGCGATTGGGAAGGGAAGTCAACGGACGGACGAAAGTCATGAAGGGGTCTCTTGGAGTCCGCAGACAGGTCTTCTCTTTCCTTGCCCTTATGCCGAGCTCCGCCGTTGGATGCGCCTTTGAAGGCGCTCCGATGGGAGGGCTCTTCTGGAAGGGCAACGGCACTGTCGTGAGGGTGGCGCTCGGAACCAACCGATTGTCTTCTGCCATGGGAGCGGCCACCTTGGACGCTCTGTGGTAGAGGTAAATTACCGGTAGAAGATTTTGGGGTGCTGCGCTGGGAACTAACGAGACCGAATGACCGGCGACGGGGGCTGGCAGACAAAGGTAGTGGACTGGAAGGGATAGGGATGGAATAGGGAGATTTGGAAGAGGAAGCGTCGTCGACCGACTTTGGGGTAGCGGGGCGAGAGGTGAATCTGAAGGAGCGTTTGCGAGAAGAGTTGACCCTGGGCTCGGATGCGGAGGTGGAGGTGGAACCTTTTCTCTCCGGGGTTGGGGAAGAGGAGGAGGGTTTGCGAGTCAAGGAAAAGCCGAAAAGGGAGTACAGAACCAACTTGCGCCTGGTGGAGGAAGGCGTTTCGGAGCGAGGGCAGTGGAGATCATCAGAATCGTAATCACACGTGGCACTGGATTGCGCGTGATCTTGGAGGGACATGCTGGTGTCGGTACTGTGAGGGTGGAATGCGTATGCGTGGCGTCCCCTGTTCGCAAGGGAGTCGGACGGAAGCGGGGTGATCGTTGAGTGAGTAGCGGTCGTTGTGGAAGAAATTGGACGGTTTTGGGAGCGGGCGGAAGGCTTGGGAAAGCTGGAAGGGGGGATGTCTGAGGAGGAATCCTTGCGTGCGATGTGACGGGGCCGGGCATGAGTGGAAGAGTCGACTGGCATTGGGTCGGGTGGCCGGGAACGAGAGCGCGAGCGAAAGAAGGCTTTGAGCTAGGACGGGGTGAGGGCGGGGCAGGGGCAGGGGGGATGCACACACCTTGTTTTCGCGCTTTGGGGGTATGATGGCCATGGTGCTCGTGTTGGTAGAGAGGTGGACTCTACTACGGTCGCGGCAGGGGGGTCGGCAGGGGGGTCGCATTCTCGTCTCTCTCCACCAGGATGCTGCGCCGCGCGCTCAGGCTGCGACACCTCCACGCACGGCCGTCGTCGTCCCGTGCCTCCGTCGTGTCCCCGTCCTTCCCCTGTGTCGACGCACACGCCAAACGAGAGTCCCGCATCATCGCCACCTTCGCCCAGCCAGACTCCGGCCCCGAACCACCCTACGCCCGTCCGAGTCCCCTCTCCTACAGTGTCTACCACCACCCCCGCCCGTTCCCGCTGACCTACTCAGCAACCCTCCCCTCCTTCGACATCGCGTACGAGTCCTGGGGCACCCTCTCCCACGCCAGAGACAACGCCATCCTGCTCCACACCGGCCTATCCGCTTCCTCCCATGCCGCGTCCACTCCCTTGAATCCCGCACCAGGCTGGTGGGAAAAGTTCATCGGGCCCGGAAAGGCCTTGGACACAAACCACTTCTTCGTCATATGCACAAACGTCATCGGTGGCTGCTACGGCTCCACTGGCCCGTCCTCCATCGATCCAACAACCGGCCAGCGGTTCGCCACACACTTCCCGGTCCTGTCCATATTCGATATGGTCAGGGCTCAGTTCAGCCTCTTGGACTCCCTCGGCATCGATCGACTGTACGCATCTGTCGGCTCTTCCATGGGTGCAATGCAGAGCCTTGCCGCAGGCTGGCTCTTCCCTGATCGTGTCCACAAAATCATAAGCATCAGTGGCACTGCCAGAAGCACTCCAGGAAGCATCGCAATGCGTCATGCCCAGAGAAGTGGTCCGCACCTTTCTCCACAACCTGCCCTCCAATTAACCTCCGTCCAGTCCTCATGGCCGACCCGAATTGGAACAATGGCTTCTATTATGACGCACTCCCTCCCCACACCGGTATGAAGCTCGCCCGTCGTCAGTACTCCTTGTCCGCCGTACAATTACCTCAGCTCACCTCTTATCAGAGATCGCCACCATCACCTACCGCTCCGGTCCAGAATGGGACTTGCGCTTTGGTCGCAAATTGCGCGATGATGACGACACTTCTCCGCAAAAGTCATCACGTGTTCAATCCAGGTCACCAACACTATGTCCCGACTTTTTGATCGAAACCTATCTTGACCATCAGGTTCGTTTCTGTCTGGACACCTTTCGTTGTTTGATGGATCATGAAACGTATTGTGACTCACCTCTCTTGTTAGGGAGAGCAGTTTTGTTTGAAATATGACGCCAACTCTCTCCTTTACGTCTCGAAAGCGATGGACCTCTTCGATCTCACCCTGCCTGCCCTTGAACAACTGGGCATGCATCCTCCCCAATTACCCTTTTCCCATCAATCCACTTCCACCCCGCCACAAAGCGCCTCCCACTCCAAGTCGCATCCCCCTCCAGCCAATCAACCTCCACACTTGCCTGAACTGGTCAAAGGTCTTAGTCCGCTCGCATCCTCGCCGATCCTTGTTTTGGGTGTACAAAGCGACATCCTATTCCCAGTCGAGCAACAACGCGAACTTGTCGATGCACTTCGAATGGCAGGTAATTCCCAAGTCAGTTACTTTGAGCTCGGTGGCGTATGGGGACACGATACTTTCTTGTAAGTGCTTTCTGCTTGTTTGGCCCTGGGCGAGAAACGAGAGGAGCGAGCTATATACCAAACCGCGCCGTGCATCACACGATGCACCCGGATTGATCCCGCACCGTGGCATTCAGGCGGTCCTACCAGTTTCTTTTCTTTCCGGGTTGCCACTAGGAATGAAACGTGATGACTAGGCGCTGATGACTGACCATATCTATCTTTCCCACAGGCTCGATGTGCTCAATGTCGGGGGCGCCGTAAGGGGATTCCTGTCATGATGTGCGTTTGGTTGGCAAGCATTGACACACGGATGTTTGAGGAAAGTATCCGCTGTCCGCAGTCGTGCACGCGGTTCTTACCGCTGTCGTTGTCTCGGTTATGTAGATCTCTAGGGTGCATCCAAACTGTAAAGTAGTCGAGAAAGACCAATCATACTGAGGGTGCGACACATCCTGAGCCGACCAAGGGTGGCAGTACAACCGTGGCCCTTATCTCAACTCCCTATCGCCATGAACCGAATATTCGGCACGTCCACCGCCAAGAAGCCCAAACCAACGCTGCAGGATGCCATCAACTCCGTAGGTCATTCCTAACCCAACTCCCCCGTGACACCATCGCTGACACCACAGTGACTCAGACAGATTCCCGGATAGCCTCGATCGAAGTCAACATCAAGAAACTCGATGGCGAATTGATGCGGTACAAGGAACAGATGAGCAAACTCCGGAATGGGCCAGGCAAGGTGACGCCCGACTGCGCACACGCTCTTCTCCATACTTACCTCCCTGCCGGCCGACACAGAGAGCGATCGAACAACGTGCCCTTCGCGTCCTTCGACAAAGAAAGATGTACGAAGGTCAGCTCGCCCAACTGGCACAACAGACGTTCAACATGCAGTCCGCCGCGATCGCCACGGAGAACCTACAGAACACGATGGCGACCGTGGACGCGATGAAGCTTGCAAACAAGGAGATAAAGAAGCAGTATGGGAGGATCGATATCGACAAGATAGAGGTGCGTGGTGCATTCTGCCGGATGCCCGTTTGGCCCGTGCTAAGCCGCTGGACGGTAGAATATGCATTACGACATGGAGGAATTGTTGGAGCAGGCCAACGAGATACAGGAGTCTCTAGGGAGATCTTATGCAGTACCTGACGAGCTTGACGAAGCAGACCTTGAAGCAGGCAAGTTCTTCTCGTGTTGCGTCTCCCGTCGTTCAACGTTCTTGCAGAGCTTGATGCATTACAATTCGAGGAAGAGGAGGAAGGGACTTCATATCTTATGGATCTCAACAAGGTCCCAGACTTTGTGGACGAACCACCAGTCGAGCTCAACGAAGTATGTCTTCGGTGTTCCACGATGGTGATGACAACCTGCTGATACTCCTCATGACAGCCTAGTCACAAAGAAGCAGTCAAGTCGACGGTATAAGGAACCACACGCTCCAATCCTATGGGGTTTTGTAATGCGACCATGTATTCCTAGACGAAGCGTTATAATATTCATGAATCCGATAGAGCAAAGCTATCTGCTATATAGGGTTTCAAACAATCTTGTCAGCCGTATCGTTTCACATCACCGCAATCTGCGAACCAGTCGTCGGTGACAAGGGATTCCTCCGCAGTCGCAGTGTTGAAAATGACGGATTTGCTCTGAGAGTCTATAATTCTTGTTAGGCGTGTTTAACTCTCGGATAGGTATACGTACACGCTTCAAATGCCTCAAATCCGTTTTCCCGACCAATTCCGCTGTCTTTCATGCCTCCCCTGTAAGAAGTTAGGGTTCATGTTCATCCCATGTGGGGCTTCTACCTAAACACGTACCAAGGAGAGCTGGGATCGTTGCGATGGTGCGTGTTCACCCACACAAGACCTGCCTCAATCGCATCTGCGATACGGTGTGCTCTTGATAGATCAGAAGTCCATATTCCTGCGCCCAACCCATATTTGCATGCGTTCGCGAGTGCTACACCTTCCTCCTCGTCCTACAACAGATCACCATGTTAACCATCCCGGAACAGGACAGCTGCTTACACGAAACTTCTTGACAGTGATCACAGGCCCAAATATTTCTTCTTGCCATATTTCATCCTCAGTGTCCACACCTGCGATGACTGTCGGCGGATAGAAGCTTCCCCTAGAAAAGTCGAAATCATCGAGTGTCGACTTCCCGATCATTCGTTCTCCACCGGCAACGATCTCCCCGCTCTTCCGGTTTTGAACCATCCGTTCAATCCGCTCGAGGTGTCTACTGGAGATGACGGATCCCATTGAGGATTGCGGATTTGAAGCTGAAAACAGCTGATACATGGGGCGTCCTCGACCGAAAATCAAGATGTGAAACTTACGATCTCCCATACGCCGTCGTATCTTTTCGACCTTGTCAAGAAATGCTTCCATGAACTTATCATATATCTTTTCCTGGATAATTATCCGTGTCCCCGAAACGCATGTCTGTCCAGAGGCGATGAACGATGCAAAAGCAACACCGTTTACTGCCAAGGAAAGGTGCGCATCATTGAACACAACGATTGGAGCCTAATCACAGGGTCAACTAGGGACGCAAGCAGTCACCTTGAACTCACTTTGCCACCCAGCTCAGCAGTGAATGCAACCAAGTTGGCGCCAACAACGGCACCTAATTCGCGCCCGGTATGTGTTCCAGCCTTCGTATGAGAGTTGCTGATTCGAAATATGGAGGTTACGTATGACTGCTTACTGTTATATCAACCTTTCGAACGAGTGGATGAGAGGCCAGTTGCTTCCCCGTGGTGTGTCCGTGACCAGGAAGAACAGTAAACACGTCATCCGGCACTACATGGTCGGTTGACATGATAAAGAAATACTACTGGTCACCGACCTCCTGCCGCTTGTGTTAGTTTGGAGAATTCAAGCAACGAAATTGGTGCGAGCTGTGGTGGACTATTACAAGCGACCAAGCTTGAACACTGGGAACGTTACCTCTGACGGTTTGACGATGACACTATTGCCAGCAGCCAACGCTGGGGCAATCTTCTTTACGGCGATGAACAAGGGATGATTGAAAGGCTAATTTCGTTCCATTCTGGTGAGAGCTCGGAGAGGCGGTGGGTTGTTTGAAGGCTCACAGTGATTTGCGCAACAACGCCGAGCGGAACACGATGCACAACGTTCAGTAATTTTCCTTGGGTGGGTGCCACGAATCCCTGGTGTGTTCTCAATACAGCGGAATAATAGTGTCTGCATCCCTTTGTTGAGTCGTGACTGTCTATCCCACGTAAAAAATGACACACAGCCATTCTGGTAAACGACCAAGCTGAGCAGTCATCTCTCGGATAGCTCTTCCAGTCTGCAGGGTCTCTATATTTGCTATGGTTGGGGTGTGTTCCTCAAGTAGTCGAGCCAAGCGCGAGAGAACGGTAGAGCGAGTTAGAAGGGATGCTCTGGACCATACCCCAGATTGATATGCGGCATGGGCGCGAGCCACAGATGCGTCCACATCTTTAGCAGTAGCAGCATCTACACTGTTTTTACATGAGCAAAAAAGATAGTATGCGGGAGCGAAGCTCACGCACGAGCAAAGCGCTTCCCCTGTAGCCGGGTTGCATACGGTGAACCTATGAATGGTATCGGATTGGCCAGATATTCACTTGAGAAGACTTACGGTACTCTTGGAGTATGTGGGAGGGCTATCTGGTAGTGACGAAGAAAACGCATGGTTGAGTGTGGCTGTGTTCGCCGACCGCGCCACGGACGCGATATGATCACGTGATACAGAAGGCCACTGAGCTGTAGTGGTTGTTGCTTGGACCTTGGACCATCTCAGCCATGTCCAACCAGCCACCCCTCCGACGATCCACCAGAGCCGCCTCTCTTGGCCCCGCGGGGACAGCGCCCGCCAGAGCAGCTCCTCTCCCGACCGCCAATGGCACCAATGGCACCACAAAACCCGCACCAGCCAAATCCACAAAACCTGTCGCCCGAACCACCAGCCGATCTTCCAAGCGCACGTCTTCACCCGTCCACGACTCGCCCCCCCGGAAGCGTGCTCGGTCGAGAGGCGCTCAGTCCGATTCTGAGGACAGCAAGGCGGCCACGTTGAAGAAAGCCATGTCTTCCAGGAAACTCGGCAGAAAACCAACCCTCAATGGCCTGCCCACCGTCACTGAGGAGCGCCAGCAGCTAAAGCCCTATTTTAATACCCTGCCGACCCCTCCCGCCCACCCAAGACCCCCCAACCAGCTGTTCGCATGGGGTGCAGGTAACTTTGGTCAATTTGGAATGGGCCCAGATTTTTTGGGCGAGTTCTCCTTTCCCAAGCGGAATACTTGGGTTGATGCAAAAATAAAAGAAGGTGTATTTGGATCCGAAGGCGCTGGCCTCGAGGCTGTCGCAGCGGGAGGGTTACATACCCTTTTCATTGACGAAAAGGGCACAGTATGTCATTCCACTGTCGTGCTATAACTCGTGCTCATATATCCTGTCAAGGTCTGGTCATGTGGAGTCAACGATGACGCCGCGTTGGGCCGTGTCACGAAAGACGTGCCTGATCCCGACAACCCAGGCTCCTTCATTGACGTCGACACTGTCACGTCTTACCCTTATCCGCTACAGTCCTTAGTGGACGAGAACTTCCGTGCTGTGCGCATCGCTGCAGGGGACAGTGTATCTGCCGCCATCAGTTCTGACGGCGAACTTCGTGTTTGGGGGTCTTTTCGAGTACGTGATTCCTTTTCCTTCGCTTGATTACAGATTATGACATATTTCACGAAATAAAAGGCCAACGAAGGATCCCTCGGATTTTCCAGCGATGCCAGACACGAATTCTTACCCGTGCCCATCCTCCATCTGACTCACAAGCCCGGCGATTTCGAGAAGGCGGTCTCCGTTGTTGCTGGGAATAACCATTTACTGGTGCTAACAACCCATGGCAACGTCTACGCTTGGGGAGCTGGTGAGCATGGCCAGCTCGGTCACAAAGTTATCGATCGTCGCAAAATCCACGGCACTGTTCCTTACAAAATCGCCCTTGGTACCCGGTCCAATCGGGCGGTTGTCATCGGGACGGGAAACTATTGTTCATTTGCTGTCGACGAATCTGGCGACGTGTGGGGATGGGGTCTGAACTCGATGGGCCAAACTGGAGTCGATGTCTCGGACGAAATTCAATCACCAAAGAAAATCGAATCGCTCTCCAAGGAGGCGCTTGAAGGAGATGTTGTTATCCAGATCGTCGGTGGAGAACACCATACTCTATTCTTGACAGCTGCCGGAAAGGTGTACGCCTGTGGTCGGTGCGACAGCGGTCAACTTGGTCTGAAGGAGGATGACGAAAAATACAAGGCGCGTCCCAACAAGGATTTCGTCGTCGAGCCTCTACTGGTCTCTTTTGACGATGTCGAGGATCCTATCGTCCACATTTCTGTGGGAACGCACAACAACATGGCGATCTCGAGAGATGGTCTCCTTTATGCTTGGGGTGCAGAGACACAAGGAGAGCTAGGCGTCAGGGAGAAGGAAGCCAAAACGCCCACTCCAGTTGTTCGTCGAGAAGGAAAATTCCTAGCCTCCACAGTCGCGTGTGGTGGGCAACATACACTAGGCTTGTTCAGAAGTAAGGAATAATGAATTGGAAACCCCTAGACTGCATTACCCATTTATTTGGACTACCTCCATGCATTGCTGTGTCTTGGTATGACGCGCATCACGAGTCCTGTCACTTATTGAATTTATTGCATGATGTATCTGTCTCATCATATACACATCAATCAATCGATTCTCTAGATTGCAACATGATCCTGATTGATCTTCCGCGTCGTGGGATAGCTATGTGTAAGTATCAGCCAAACGTCCAACAATGTACTCTTCGGTTGTCACGGGCCCGTATTTGCTCGGATTTGTTGCGCTAATACAAGTTGGGAGGGGCTCGATCGCCGCGTCGTGGTTTGGGCTGCAAAAGAAGGCGATTGATTGACGAGCGGGGACCATGCCTTCCGTGTTGCTGATCTTCTGTGCTGGAGGGGCTACCACCCGATGGAGTGTGGAGCGGAGTACATCATTGCTCCAACGCGATAGTAAATCTCCCGCATTCACGACGATAGTTCCTGGCTAGACGACGTCATCAGTGCTTCGCTCAAAATCGTGCTTCGGAATCTAGACATACAATAGGGACCGCAGGCTGAAAGTTTTGGGTGTGTGGGTTTTGAACTTCTAATCCTCCGACCTGGCAACCGAACGAGTCAAGATTGAGAAGCATGAAGTCACACGCATTTACGCACAGAATCCTGGAACAACAGAGTTATGGTACCGTAATCTGCAAACCTAGGGCTAGCATCAGTCCAAACCGAGAGCAGGTGGGGCCATACCTGAATGCGCGCCAGCTCTGGTTTGCCCCTCTTGTGAGAGTAGTTTGGTGCGAACGGAAGGATACGAAAGGAGTCTCAAGTTATGGTGCTGTTGGTCAATCTTTCGGTCGAAGAAGGACTCGTCGAGGTCCAGCCCCAATGCAACAGAACGCATTACGTCTACGTGCAACCCGTGGCATGTCTTTCGAAATCGTCAAGCACAACCCCTTGTACAGAGGCCAGTGATGACCTGCCTGGAAAAACTGAAGCATGGTTTGTTTAAACCCTAGGGAATCTGCTTCCTTTGGCCATTTGTTCTTCCAGACAGGGTCCCAATCACGACCAATCTCCATCGTTTCTTTCATGTCTGGAGCCTTGGCACGCAGGGCTGCTATCTCGGCAGCATCAGAAGACTGTGTGACGCGTTCCCGGCCTACTTTGACATAACCTCGGTTGGCACGAGGGTCGTCCCAGGCGAGTTGATCCTGCATCCACCTCTCAGCGGTATCATTCGGATATTGAGCTCGGAACGCTTACCTTGACTTCCTGTGGTAGGCGAAAGAATGCGGCGCTCTGGCGAATGCATGTTGATCATACGCTGGCGGTGAATTTGCTTGCCACCGCCTCACCTTCTTATACACGCTGTCGATTACGTCTCCAGATATCCCATGGCCACTCAAGTACACAAACCCAGCCTCTTTGAAGCCATTCACGATATCGTCAGCAACGCGACGCCTCTCTGAGAGCGCGACATTAGCCCGGAACGCCGAGAAGTCGATTACTGGAATGCGGAAGGTCGAGTCGGAACGTACATCCTGATGCAGTGGCGGGGTGAGAAATTTCATCAGGGGAAAGTTACAAATACGGACTTGTGCGAGAGTGCTATATCCTTGCCTTGGCAAGGACCCCCAGACAGGGAAGCCTCTGAGGAGAGTAAGTGAACGACGCAAGCTAGACATGTCTATAACTCGAAGAGCTTGCAAGCCCAATGCCACGTCATGTTGTGAAACTCCTCGCCTCACAGCCACTGGCGCTCTCACGCAAATGTACAGTCGCGTGACTGCCAGCCCCACTTTGTCCCTCCATCGACAAGGCTCTTGCCGAGCTCGGGACCTATCACAACCCGTCACCAGCTGCTGAAGGTCCTAAACAAACCCGTGATCGCGCACAAAACACGATCTGTACTAAATTACCAGCCATGTACATAGTCGAATAGCAATGTCCTGTCTGAAAAGGTACATCTAACCACAGGATTCCAGAGATTGGAACATAGACATGCACTTAACACAATACCACAGGGTCAATAAGTCTCCCAGACGATGTCTGGTAATATTTTCCTCATGACTGTTCGAGTGAGTTTATGTGAACGCACAGTAAGGGTAGTCTTACGTTTCCAATGCTCCAGTGCTTCCTCACTCTGCCACGCGTTCAATGTGTTATTCATGTCGGTCAACACAAAATTTTCCTCGGTGTCTCTAGACCACACGCTACCCCCCTTGAGTTGGGATATTGAGACTTCGTTCTTGGCCAGGCGGGACAGTACATAGCGACGGAGGTAAGAATGGAGGTAATCTGCATCCACAGCTGGGCGGAATGTGAGGGGGTACGAGGACGGTGAACAAAACAAGACCTATCACAACTGTAAGTACTTGTTGAAAGGCTGGAATCATGATGTACCATGTTGAGAAAATCTGAGTAGATCTGATCCTCTAGGATTGGGGTTGGTAAATCATGGAAGACTCGACATTGCCCAAACACCCTGAGCAAGGTAGTAGCTACCGCTCGAGTCGATTCTGAGCCAAATTTGCCTGCAAAGTTCTATTCCAGCAGGTCAGGTTAAATGGGAGAGGCGAGGTACCTCGGGTTTTGTCTCACCACTGCGACTACCCCATGTGGCTTCATGATCGACTTCAAATCGTTCCAAAATTCCACGGAGAATAGATGCTGTGGTACCCCTCCTCCAGAGAAACAATCGTGGATGACAAAATCAAACGTTGAAAGACTCTTTTTATCGTCAGATTGCATGGCAGCCCGTCTCTTGTACACCCAGCTACGAGCGTCCTCCAGGAAAACATGATCATCGCCCGGATATTCAAGGCCGAAGTACTTTCTTGCCACGTCGTACACCGCAGGATCAATCTCTACAATCGTAGTGGAGATTCCGTGTCGAACAAATGCATCAGCTGAAATACCAGCACCGAGTCCTCTGGAAATCGCAACGGTGCATAAACACACAGGTGAGACGAAGAGTGGATTCAATCACACACATAATGAGAGCATTCTCTTGTTCACCGACATCGCCTTGCAGGTTATTAGTTACGAGTCGTACCGCCTCCTGCAAAACAAATGTATGGTAGATGGAATCACCGAGTGGTGTTCCAGCCTGGTCCGTCCGGGAGGGTACACCGTCGAGAGAAGTGATGCTTGATCCAATCCAAACACCCCCCAAGAGCGAATGTGATGCGCGAAGGTAGCGAATAGAGTGTATGGTAGTTGGATCCGCCACCTCTGCCTTCGGAGGTAATAGCTCCCCAACTACGACAACTCCAGTTACGGAGTCTTTCGAGGAGAGGATACGAAGGGGATAATCCTGGCTTTGATACGGAAATATGCCAGAACCTGAAAGGGTCGGCGACCAGAAGGCCGGAAAGAAAAAGAAGGTTGCAGGGGCGGTCAGAAGCCAGAATTTCCTCGTGATATTGATTGCATTCCGTACAGAGGCCCCCTTGCTAGGCAGACGGAACGCGCCGAGCTTTTCCAACCAGACAAGTGATGTTAAACTTCCCAATATAAGGAACTATTGGCGGGTGACAGTTCGCCTCTCAGTCCCGCAAAGAAGATGGGTCAATGGGGATACCCACCACAACATCCTTGTGAGTGTCGAGAGAGAGGTGGTGAGCGACGAGCAGAATGAGTGGACGCAATTGTAGAGCGTTCGCTGCTAAAGCTATAGTGGCAAGCGTAGACTGGATTCACAGAAAGCGTCGTTTCAGATTATTTGAGACGCAATCAAGGACTCACGTCAATACTCGTGGCCAGCGATACTGCAAGGTAAATTACTGGGGCGAGGACCGCCACATGGGTCACGAGCGGTCCAAGTACTGGATCTCCGTTCCTTGCAGCAAAGACACTGATCCAGTAGGAGGTGTGTGGTGCAACCTGGACAAGTGTTGCGAGAGATGGTAGTAGTAGAGAGTGTGACAACCTCGGGAGGATGATCGCTAAACCTGTACTTCCGTGTACCACATAGTTCATATATTTCGCGGTCGCAGCGCTGCCGAAAAGAGGGTCAACAGCCCTTTCGTATGCTGCAGTAAAGAGTGATATGCCAACACTGATGGCAAATATCGAGAGAGATGCCTTCGCACTTGTCCATGTTGTAGCTTCGGTTTCAGCAGTCGGCATGCTGCTGGAGGCTGCGGTAGTGTTGGGATGAGTATTGATTGGTAGTACCTTCTGAATTTCAAGGACGTTCAAGTTGCTCAATGCACGAAAAACTGAGCCGAATTCTTGAAAACCACTATTAATTCGGCAGTAGTCGACCATTGCAAGACACGTGGCGTACGTCAGATCTAATTTGCCATCATGGTGAGAACAGAGAAACAGCAGACATACACCTCGAAATCTGATAGTACATACTCAAGGTAGAATTACACTATCAGATATCCACCACGACGAAACTTGATCAAAATTGCAACAGATTGCGATACGGAGATAATATTCAACAAATTTCCGGGTAAAGTGGCTTAATTAGAATGAGATTCTCTCAGTCAAATTGTCGATATGAATCTTCAGCCTTTCAACTTCACGACCAGCTGCGAGTGCATCTCCATCCATGGTGATGGCTTCAGTTATCCCAGGCAATGTTGTCGCGCCGTAGCCTAACAGAATAAGCCATCAGCAATCCTGGCACCGCATACTCAGCGTTGCTTTGGGACTCACCCAGCCACTTTCCTGGGGCTACCCCAAGGTGTTTATACCACTCACGGTCTTTGATACCCCCTTTCGAGATGAAGCCTCGTTCGAATGCGATAAGCTTGTGATTGGCAGCCTGAACACGTTTCATCGCCTTTAGCAGTGACCTCCTCGGAAAGCTGGGGGATGATTAACAGATTTGCAGGTGTCAGGTTGGATCGAAGACAAACATGAAGTCTGAGGGTTCCCCATCTTCAAGCGTCTTGCACTCCATTCCGATATATTTCGCGAGTTTGCAAATGCATTTCCTTACCTTGCGGTACAGTTTGCGTACGAATGCTTGTCTTTTCTTCAATCTCCTAAGAATGATCCTAAGTTTCACCTCGGCTTCAGCTTTTTCAGTGTCAAGTCGCATGCTGGCAGCCTGAAGAGCATGGATCGACTGGCGCAAGGAAGTAAGGTCAACCTTTAGCGGCGAAGTGACAATGAGCTGTTCCACCCTACGAGAAGAATAGTTGGTGATATCGTTCAAAGTAATTGTGTACAGACATACCTGTCGAGGTACGACCGTAGCTCCAGCGAATAGTGGGTAGTGTTAAAAGGCAAGATAATGTCACCGGAGAGGCGGAGAACTTGAAGACCAATATGCTTGGCAATTGCAACCTGGGAAGATGGTCAACTTCCACGGATTCAGGCGGTGACCCGGAAACACACATGTCGAGAGAAACCGGGGTCACCGTACACCTCCTGCCAGTGTTGTGAGTCGAAGACCGAGTGATAATGGTACACAGGATCATGTAAGGTCGAGGAGAACCCTGCCTCGGAACTAGCCACCTAAATATCTATCTATCAGACCAAACTCCAGGACTTCCTGGATATACCTCACCCCGATGTACTGCAAAAAGACAGTGTAATCGCTGCCAGATCCCAGAGGGTTTATACCGATACTATCAGCTGCTAACTCCATTTCTTCGTATATAGCGGTCGCCTCGGCGTCAAGGCTCTCTCCAAAGAGTTCACCTTCATCCAGGCGTGCATCCCAAAGAGACCGTCCTTCAGAAGTCGGATGAGGGATTTGCTCGGCGGTACTACGCAGAAGGTGGCTGAGAAGTGGTGATGCAGATGCCTTCAGGTGTGATCCGGACACGGATGTATCTGAATTGGGGGGGTAAGATGCAAGTCACCTTGTCACTGAAATACGGTACATACCGAGGTTGATGTAGGCGACAACGTGTTCTCTGATCCATTCTGTAAAATCCTCCCCCCATTCAGTACTACCCACCAACCCGTACTTAGGACATAGTTAGGTAAAGGACAATACAGCAGGAATATTCTTACCTCCTCCCCATCCCAGCTAGCGATCAGAATCGTCCGCAGGGGTTTCCAGCCATTTCGCAACAGCGTACCAAACCCACGAATAGCTTCGTGAACCGAAACAGTGCCCGAAGAGGGATCCGAAGCCCCCAGAACCTGAAAAGTGTCGTAATCAGTAGTTCTCGACGAAGTGCAGATGTCGTACCCAGGCTGGATATCATGTTAGTGCGTGTTCCACCTAAGAGTGTGGCACATACCATCACGATGGTTGCCGAGCACGACAACTTCATCCTTGATGAGACCAGGTATAACACCAAAAGTGTTCCAGATAGGTGTGACTTTCTCCTCGACTGATTGACAACGTTGTTTGATCAATATCAATCACGTGCTTCATATCATCAGATTCGTACCATTGTTGACGAGTCGCACAATAGGACCTTCCTTGCCATCCGCGATTTGATCTAGCAAGACTTTGGCATTTGTCCACGAGATTGGTAAGCTGGGGATTGTTGGCTTGTTGTCGCCTTCAACTCGTGTGCTATTCTCATACGCAGGGTAGCCTGGTGTTGAAGGATCCCCTGGATAAAGCGACAAAAACTGGACGGAACCCCTTTGCACAGAGGTCGGGTTACGGGCAGGTCCGTGAGGGTAACTTGAACCGCTTTGAATATTTGGCACGCCACTAGACTGAATGATAACTCACGGCAGGTATCCGTTCTCGGTCGTAACAGTACCGTCGTCCCGTGGGTCCGAGTAAATCAATACGGCGGTGGCGCCAAGCTCCTGGGCCCTCTTTATCTGGACACTTCGTATAAACTACATGTATGGCCAAACCAGGCTCAGCGTACCTTCAATCCACGGAAATTGCCGCCATAGCGAGCAATCACAATCTTCTCGTTGAAGTCGGTCCCTTGAGCCATCTGGTGAGGCAAAACCACGGCTGGAGAAGGAGTAGCATACCTGCCTCGGCAAGAGCATCATAGTCCTCCTTCCGTCCGTAATTTGCATATATGAGCTTTCCTTGAGCTTCGCCACCACGGCTTATCCCATGCCAAGTGAGGACTGCTGTCGCATACTCGGCAGCATATGGGTCCGTCCCGTCGGAAACTTCCTCTAATTCTGCAGTCCAGACGGGGTTTCCATCTTCTCCAAGAATTTGCAGACTGTGGTCAAGAGGAGAATTCAGGACAGGATAGTAGGTATTTATCCAAGCTGTAGGCTTCGTGTATGTAGAAATGTCGAGAGTAGCCGCACAAGCTTCGTCCGAGCCAGCAGGATAGATCGGAAACTCAGATGTATGGTTAATGCCTAGTTCTTGTTGCAAGTGTGCGAGAAAATGTTTCGCAGTTTCCAGGTCTCTCGGAGTACCAGCCAAGTGAGGCTTTGAAGCGTACCGACGGGAGGCTGCAAGTGCACTCTGTTCATTTGGAACGGTTCTGTCGAGAACGTCGGCTACTGAGACTCCTGAGTGGAATAATGAGAGAATAAGCTCACAAGAACAATTCCTCCGCCTTGCTACCCCTCAAAGGCCCGTTGGGCCTTCTGTTACCGTGCTTCATATACTCCCTAATAAGGGCACCATATTGGCTATCTTGGACGTGAGTTGCGCACGACGGGGAACGCGCCGACTTGGTCCAGAGTAGAAATAACACGAGGAGGAACAAAATAACCAAACGAGTCCATCCCTTTCGAGCACCAGACCCTCGTAGCCAGTAGCGTCGTTGTGTGACAGGAGGCGGAATGACTCCACGCCCCATGTTGATGAGGGCAGACTTGGTGTCACCCGCGCCAGCTGGTTTTTCATTCATGGTAGCCGTAGGCAAGTATGTACACTTCGCTTTCACCAAGAGTATTCCGCAATCCTTTTATGTAAGTTCGGATAAGCTTGTACATACATCGACGCGAACTACGAACAATATTTCCACGTTGCTCCACTGCCAGCGATCTACTTCCGAGATCCGCTACACTCCTGCCTCAGTCTTTCGCTAGCACCAAACAAGTCCTGGAGGGTATGTAGACCTGTAGTGTCTCCAAGTTAGAGGCGTTTGACCCAGAGGAGCCGACCCGACTTCTTACTTCCGTCCAATTCTTCCTCCCGTTCCACTCCAGGTGTGTTGTCAGATGTTTACCTCCCGAGGTCACATTTTCAAATCCTCCGTATTCTTTGTCATCGCTGCTCAAGATGATCGTGTATTCGCCTGCGACGTCGACGCCGACACGGTAATCTGTGAATGATTTTGTGGGATGGAAGTTGAATATGAACAGAAGGCCTGCGCGTTCATAGACAATCATCTTGTCGCCGTCATGCTTGAGCGACACATAAGCCTTTCAAGTTGTGTGTCAGCGTACGGACTCGGAGATCATCGATCATCCTGGTTCGTGCATACCTGTGCGGAGGACAACCAATTGTATTTGCTTTCTAAATGGTTCATCGCAGCATCGAAGTTGTTCAGATACTGGTAACGCAACACACGATCGTCAACTATGTTCCATTGTCGGCGTGCATATTGGAAACTATTGTTGTTTCCCTCGCGCGGAAAGTCAAGCCACTGGATGATCACACACGCGTCAGAAGATGGGATTAACGCATTCGTGATGCTTACTTCTGGGTGTCCAAATTCATTTCCCTCGAAATTCAGATAGCCCTCGCCGCCAAGGGAGTGGACCAGTAATCTAAACTGAATGAATTGCGATCAACGGGTGTATTTGGACCCGGCTTACCGTATCATCTTGTGCAAAGCGAGCCCACGAGCAATGACAGGGGTCATGGGGGTTAGATTTGACATGTTCGTGTCTAGCATCACAAGTTCAGTTACGGCCGATTTATCGTAAAAGACTGCAAACTTACACATTTCTTTATCCATCAACCAGAACGCCAGGGTCTTGTCACCGACCAGAGCTTGATCATGGCTCTCAGCGTATGCTATGCTCTTCTCTCCATATCTACGATTTGTCAAGGTATGGACGATATTACCCATATCCCAGTCATCGTCGGGCTTGTGTTTGAGGAGTTTGATCCACATGTCTGGAATGGCCATCGACAAACGATAATCAAACCCGATGCCACCCTCGCTGACGGGAATACAGAGCAACGGCATGCCAGAAACGTCCTCTGCAATGGTAATAACCGAGGGATAGAGTGCATGCAAAGCGTCGTTCGCCTGTATTATGTTGATAATCTAAACAGATTGCTCGGGGGTACACTCACCAACATCATGTAAACGATAGCCTCTTCGTCTGCACCAGAACCAAAATACTCGTGGTATCCGCCAGAGAAGCCGGTCCCGATACCATGGTGTAAATACATCATGCTGGTGACCCCATCGAATCGGAATCCATCGAATTGGTACTCCTCCACGTAGTATCGTAGGTTACTGAGCAAAAATCTCAGAACTTCATGTGAGCCATAGTTGAATAACCTGCTGTCCCAAAGCTCGTGCCTTCCCTTGCTTCCCTCGTGGAAGTAAAGATGATCTGTACCGTCAAAGGCATTCAATCCATCCAGAACATTCTTGGATGCATGGGAGTGCACAATATCGAGGAGGACGATGATACCCATTTCGTGGGCAGCATCAACGAGTTCTCGAAGTTCTTCGGGTGTGCCGTATCGGGAACTTGCGGCAAAGAAACTAGTGATCTGGTATCCGAAAGCTAGAAAACCGTTATTGATCGACGGCCCGAAGTGACGGAAATGTAAACCCACATGCATAGTAGGGATGCTCCATAATCGCCATCAGTTGAATGGTGTTGTACCCGAGCTTCTGGATCCGAGGGAGGACATCTTTCGTGAATTCCTTGTATGTCCCTACCCGGTGTTCTGATGTCGAAATGCCGACGTGGGCCTCATATATCCTGACAGACTGTGGTCGCGGCGGGCGAGGGTGTTTAAATTGGTAGCGTTCCGCTGCAGGCGGATTCCAAAACCGAGACTCGTACGTCGGAGAGTATGTCAAGTCTTGGGTGACCCGGCGTACCCAGGTAGGCAATCTTTCGATTCGAGTGCCACTGGGCAAGATCATGGATATCTAGCTCGGTGAAGCATTTGTCAGTGTCGACAACTGAGCTCGGTGTTGAACTCACCTTTACTTTGGAGTCGTGAGGTATGGCGGGCTCACCCAGGCCTTTGGGAGGTAGCGCAATCTCCCACACCCCATACTGGTTCTTCGTCATTGGATGAGACAGCCTGTTCCATTGATCTGCAAAGTGTTTTTTTTTCAACATGGAACATGCGCACAAGCAGAAATTTTAGACAAACTAAAGTCCCCGATCAAGTTGGCCTCTTGAGCGTTCGGTGCCCACTCTCGGTACACCACGGTACCATCCTCCTTTACCGTAAAGCCCATCACCTCATAGCCCCTCGTGAAATTTTCGTAACCTCCTTCATGCTCGAAGATGACAGCCTTCCGCTGTTGGAATTGCTTGTGGCGGCGCTCGATGGCGGGAAGGAACGGCTCCAGATATCCATCGAGCCGAAGGATGTCTTGCGAGTTGAGCTGCGTCGACTTCTCCGTCATGTCAATGTTCTGACCACGGAGGTATAAAGGCAAGTCGGAGAGATAAGGAAAGCTACCGAGCAGTTTTACTTGTTGCCGATCATCTCCAAGCTTGAACGATATGAACGCCACTTACATATAGGTTATCGTCGCGTCAGTTTGCGTCATGGCCGTCCCAAATAGGAAGATCTCATGGAATTCCCATAAATTTTCAAAGTGTGTACAGATAACGATTGTCATTGAATCCACCCTTGCCGCACCCCATAAGCAATGACATCCCCTGCAGACTTGGGTCCACTCGATGGTACAACCGTTTTTCGACGGACTCTCTGTCCCTGTCGCGCTGAAGCAATGCAATTACCCAGCAGCTTCTCCATCTCCACGAGACAATCGTAACACTCTCGTTCATCATACCCGGTCGGTGACACCACCCGAGTCTCTCCCCCAGTCTGCCTCTTGCTGCCTGCAGGCTTCAAACGCTTTTCATGTAATAATTTGGTGACCAAGTAGTGCAACCACTATGACCAGAATGGATGAGTTGGGGGAAGGGACATAAACACATGGATCTTTACCATTACGTTCGTGAAGGGATGAAAAGACTTCCAGGAACCACCAATAAGGTCCCTCATCATCCTGTAGATATCATACTGGTAATCGCCTACACGTGAGCGTTAGCAGATGACCCGTGATCGAATCGCCACACTAGCTCACCTTCCCCTTCAAAAATCTCGCTATCGAAGGGAGTCCAATAAATCTTGGAACCTTGAGCATCCGCGGCACTCATTCTAGATAAACCCAGGTCGATTATGGTAACCTTGACACCGAAGCGATTGTCGTCCATAGCTACCCGTGACGGAGGGCATTTACGCGCAGATCTTTTCACAGGGTTGCTCTTTACGAGAATTTGGCCCCAATGGAGATCACGGTGCTTTCACAAGTCCATCAGGTTCGACTGTAAGTAAATCTCAGTCTCAATCTGCTTGCGCACCTCAAAATTTACCAAGCGCTCAGCTTGTTCAAGAGCCCTTGCGACTTGCCAAAATATGCCACAAGCTTGGTGCCAGCCACATTTTGAAACGTTCTTGAACGCAAACGATTCCAGGTCCGGTCCTCCATTTGGTAGTATGACAATGGCATAGACCTGGGTTAACCCGAATGAATCTACAATTATCGATGCTTAATGATGATGTAGAGATCAGTAAGCTTTTGGAGCTTACCCGGCCGTATACTTTCAGAACCCTTCCTCTCGTTGTATTCGTCCCATAGATCTAAGAGCAGTGACGGATACCTTCCTCTCACCACATATGTTTTCAGAAGTTTGACGAATTTGTTGCAAATCCCTCCGATTTCGCTCGTTACAATAATCTCTTTCAAGACGTCCTTGGCATCACTAGGTGCTGGTATTTCATCCGTTTCTGGACGCGCTGAATCCCCTTCGAACCGAATTGGAATGATTTTGAGTACAACGTCTCCGATGCCAAATACCTCTGAGTACGATGCTTCTCCAATCTTGCGAAATCTCGTATCTACATCCTCTGCAGAAGACTGAACGATAGGATCGAATGGAAATGTCTCAATGAACGCAGAGAACTCGTATGGAGAAGCCTGTGCACATTCGTTCAACAGAGGTACGAGATACTCCGGCTGTGCAGATGCGAAGCCATCGATTTCTGTGGCATCGGAAAGGTCTAGCCGCGCAAGGTCCAATGAAAGGTCCGCTTCTGTCGGGGTTGAAGGCGTAGGTGGTGGACGGCGAAATACAGAACGACTCGAACGACCACGGATTGGTGTGAGCTGCCTTGGTTTCGCGAGAGGAATGAGAAATGGTGGAACGGCGGCTGGACCGGGTCGAAAAGAAGGGGCTGGTAGCGCGGGTGTCCTCGGAGGGGTCAGAGTAGGTGGGGGTGATACCGGAAGTTTTTTGGAAACCTTGGATTTTTGGGATGGTACAGTTGGAATCGCCACCTTTATATGCAGTGACTTTGATCTCGAGCTGGACTTTGCAAGAGGAACTTTTTCATTTGCTTCGGACTCGTCGGATGAAATGACGATGGCGCGAGGTCTGTGATTCAATCGCTTCACAGCTGGGTAGGGTGAAGCCACCTCTGGATCACTGTCATCACTGATGACAATAGGTGGAGGATCGGGTGATGACACTCTGAAAACTTTTTTTCCTTTTCCAGTTGCAGTGCGCTCTTCGTTTGCCTGGATTTCTGTGTGGGAGAGACGACGCTCTTGTGTCAACATATTTCCGTCCTCGTCCAGAATAATAATGTCGACGGCAATAACTGGTGCATGTGGCTTCAAGCTGGTGCGTGTAGGTTTGATGGTAGATGCTTTGGGTTTGCCCTTGATCCCAGAGGACGCCTGCTCGTTTGACGAGGTACCGTTTGGACGGAGAGGGGTAAGGGGCTGGCGTATGCGGGTGTTTGATTCTAGCTTGGACCGTATTCGCTTCGTGGCAGAGTCCTGCATTGCCTTTGGCTTCACATTTCTGTTTTGAACTAATGACGAACTCCTTGGAGAGCGGCTTGAACCTTTAAATCTGCGAAGGGGCCCTGCATGAGGCTTTGCCGGTGAAATGATGATAGCGTTGTTCCTCCTGAGGGTTCGAGACGGAGGGAGAACGTCTACATCTGAGGCTGCTTCAGATGAGTTTGGTGATTCTTGGTCTCGTCGATCTGACGTGACATTGACAATCCGAGAACCTCGCCGGCCGTATGAATTGACTTGCTTTGTCCTTGTCCCGAGCATTTCCTGGGTGGTATCTGTAAAAGAATCGTCCTGTATAACTTTGTGTTGTCGGGGGGTATAGTTTACGATGCAGAGAGGGTATCGTTCAATTCGAAGATGGTGATAACGCAGTTCAACAAACGCGACGGTCACGTGTAATATAAGTAGTGGTCTTGATCATTTCGAAGTCAGGTAGTATGGCCCTTCCACAACCGCTACGGGTGTCCATCACCCCTCCTGAACTGGAACTGATGGCATCGGAGCACTTGGTTGAGATAGTCCCACTGATCGCAATGGAGAAAACGGCTTTCATTTCGGTTGAACGAACTCCTGCCTCCTCATAGCTCGTTCTGATGTACGATTCCCAGGGTGCATACGGGCCACTGCGCCCCCCGAACAAGTGTCGCATACCACTCTGGATGGCTATGAACTTGAAACTGAAGAAAAAGTGTCATATTGTCCCCCCTGACTGGCTTACTGTTGGTATGATGCGATGCCTGTTCTGCCCCGTTTCAGTCCAATTTGATTCCGGTCATAGAGTTCCTGCAAGACCGACTGTCGGAAGAAACGAGCGAATCGGAGTTCACTCGTCTGCCATTTCGCTTCACAGAGATCGCCAAGGTTATTTTGGACGTGTAAGAAGTTTATGCCGGCTTACCCTGCCCCTTTGATTATATTATGCCTAGGGCATCCGACGATGTGCATAACGCAGAGAAGGTCAGATCTCTACTGAAAGATTTACGCGAAGCTCGTCAATCAAAAAGTCGTGACGGTCTGAGTCAAATCGATAACAGTGAACTTAGTGTACGTTTCTTTTGCTGGTACGATGTTTTTATGCTGAGCACTGGGCTTCTTTAGTTGCCGAACCTATGCTCGATGGAGATCAACGAAATCAGACCCTACTTCGTGAAAGCCATGGATCTCTTCACCCAGCTTAGGGGTCAGCCCGACGCCGTTAACAAAGATGTTGGTCACGAGGACGAAAACGATGCATGAACATTCGGGCTATTCGCGTATATAGGAGGTATCCAGCCTGCTTGTCAAGGAAAAACAGGGCGGAAATGCTGTCCTCCGCAATTTGTGGGTAAGTCATTTTACCAACGGAACGACACCAGAAAACCAAGTTAAACAGAAATAACACTAATTGGGGGTCAGAGTCGAATTACATCTACGTCTGAAGTTGATGGATCCGCTCCGACAAGATGTGGAGACTCTCCTTGATATCTGATATCTCCTTCAAGATCGTTGTTTCAGTTGACTAAATGGCGGATGAGCAATAGAATACACAATCTATGAAGGGCGTACATGTGCTGTGTTCGGAAGCTTCCTGATCAATTCATTGAAGGGTACTTTGCTGATCTGCAAGCCGTGCTCGGCCTCGGGACCTTCAACGATAGGGTCAATGATTGCAGGATTTTCAAAATCAGTTTCATCTCCGTTGAGCCACTGTGCCCATGATCTCTGCATCGATGAGGCTTCGAAGAGAGCGATAGCAGAGAGCGGAACGAAGAAGACAATAGTCATGACAAATCGATTCAGCTGTTTCAGAACAAAGTTAGCTACGTAGTTATGGGCACCATGATATCCATACCTTGTCATAATGTTTTCGCGTTAGTCCACAGAGTCTGCAAATTCCATTATTAATTTGCAATCAGGGTTCAGTTCGACCTTACTCCAATGGCGCGATGAAGACAGTCTCGATAAGATTGAACGGCGCAGGGTAAACAAACGAATCTGGGGCTCTGATCATTGCAACTGTTTTCCATGCAAAGAAAGCCAAGTATTGAGCTTCGGCGTCATCGATAACCTGTGGCATGATTAACTCAGACAACGAGACTCAATAGGTGGATGGCGATATTTACATCGGAGTAGGCAGAAGCGAACAGAGAGATCAGGACGTTCAACAGAATCACTACTGTGGAGAGGTTCCAACTTCACACAAAGCCTGATGAGTGAGGAAGAAAACATATGACACAGTCGTTGCTCACAGGTAAAATAGCGCCAACCCCACAGGACTGAGCAAGAAAGGGTTTCAAATTCAATAAAATTTCCCTTCAAGAGCAAACCGATCTAACCTGCTAGTGAATTTTTCATAATTCGGGGATCTAGCCAAGGAAATTAGGCAGAGAAAACAGCATGCACGGATAATGGAATTTACTGGAGAAGGCCTTGCAACAGAACATTGATAACCTACAAGAACTCAGATCATGGCGCCGATACAATTCACGACTTACGGCGGACGCATCCTGAACTTCACCATCCGCAGCGTCTAAGGCATACATTGCCTGCAAGAACCCAGCACCCAAGAGGCATAACAGCTAGAAGTACACAATAATCAAGTCCCGTGCGTGTAGCAATTGGTTTTGTGCGCACCGCAAAGAAAATACCGGACTCCTGCAGCATTCGCGATACACAAATTTGCATAGTGCCCATATACCTATAGTATAAGCGAGAGAATGAGAGACCATCATAAAGTGAAAGTTCCAATTCTTACTGGTAGCCATCAAATATAGTCACAAGTTCTGCGCACTCTTTAGCAGAAAGTTCAACAAGCATGAAATGCAATCTCACTCATCCTGGATAAATTGTCTCAGATTTGGCTCGAGAACAGTAAGCAAGCTTACCAAATGAAAGGCGCGACAAAGCTCAAAACTTGGAAACTCTTTAGCCTAAGATCGCCTGCCCGGCTGTCTGTTGCCCTAAGGCCAGCGATACGAAAAATGAATGCCGACAAAAGCAACGCATTAGTAATGAACGCGATAACATGCCAGATCCCGAATGATCGCCGGGTTGTGTAGTGTATGAGCTTGTAGCCCTTTATCAGGGTCAGCGAGATGTCATTCAGATGTACGACACAAGACATACTCTGTGTAGATCTTGAGTATGATGAGGATCAGTAATTCATCCACCAAAACACCCGCAGAATCACCTTCAAGACAGAAGCCAAGCGCCATGATATAGAGTGCATACTCCCAGGGATCTAGTGATAATTTGACTGGATTTAGCCGTTCGATCGGCTCTCTGACTGTGCGACTGGAACATTAGCTTTAGACATGTAAATCAGCGTCTTTCTCACCAGCTTGTGAATAGACACCCAAGAAAAAGAACCAGATGACAATTCGGAAGACATTCTGGTACCTGCATACCTTTAAGGCTGGATGAAAATATCGTAAAAATTCACTTACCGAGGTACTGACATGTGCGAGGGGTCGATATGACTCCAAAAGTCTCGCTGCTGAGATTTGTGGTCCGGTATGTCTACTGGTGTGTCAAAAAAAGAAAAGGTGTCATAACGGCTGGCTTACATTGGATATCATCGTGTTCATCGATAGTCTGGACAAGAAGACCATTCCAGAGCGAAGTCACGACTGGAGGGTATCTTAGCTTGCAAATCGCCCTTGTCTGAGACACTTACCATCTTGAACCTCAGAGGAAGATAAAAAGATCGTGCTGAAAATGAAGATGGTTAAAATTTTTGAAATCAAGAGTGGCGAACGCACCACTGGTTGTCAATAGCAACTTCAAGGGCACTGGATGCCTCGCTAATGTCGCCGTCGCTTTCCTTATACCTGTATCGTCTGGTGATCATTGGGACGACTCTGTCCGCCGGCGTCTGGTGTACAATTCTGCGCGCAAGCGCCTCGCACGCGACAGCTTGAATAATCCTTTATGAGTTCATCCAAAGTATGCCGATTAGAACACGTACCACGACCAAGGTTTTCACCATGGTTGGTAGGGTCGCGTCGTGCTTCCCGAAGGAATTCTGAATGTGCTCGGAGGAGGCAGTAAGGGAGCTGAAAAATGCAGCTCATGTTCCATCACAAGTTCCGGGAATTGGAGGACCCACCGCGTCCCCAAAATCGCCGGCAGCTTCCATGTAGGACAACATCACCCGAGGTGTGATGATTCTATTTATAGGATCGTTGATAATCTTCACGTCGACTTCAAGAGGGAGAAGCCTCAGCGTTAACGCGCGCAAGCGTTTGATGAGCTCTGCAACGGTTTTTGAGCTTAGATCGGAACAGTCGGTGGATATGAGCTCGACGCACTTGTGAGGGTGTCCGGAGATGGCCTCTTCCACTCCGGCGGCAGCATATGGGCCTGTTCGTCCTCTGGGTCTTGATCGCGAAACATGTTTGTTCTCGTTCAAGTATTTTCTCAACGTGGGACAGGAATCACAGGAAAGCGCCCCACTACTGCAGTGGCGGTGCTTGTGGCTGTACGCCGCTCTCGTCGTCATCCACTGCGAACGATGCCGGTCAGTACACATTGTGGTCCTGCTTGATCACAGCAACGAAGACGATAATGCCCGTTTGTTGGTGTAGGCCTATCATTCATCCCTGAACGAGGTCGAGGATGCCCGACAAGTGGGTAACATGTTTATCCTACCTATCAAGACCAAAATTCGTGGTCCAGCACCTGTTGGTACGCTTTGCCAACTACACCCCCAATTCCAACCTAAGACGCGTTTTCAGCTGATCCAGAACAAGCTGATATCATTGATGAAACGTTGGATCTTTTTCGAGCAAACTCTCTTTTCCGCAACTTTGAGATCAAGGGACCAGCAGATCGCCTGCTCATCGTGCTTATCCTCTTTGTGTCGGACTGTCTGGCCAAGATCGGTACCGCCAAAACTGTCCCAACACAAATCGAGGCATCCAAAATACTGAATACTCTTTCTGTGGACAACTTTCCAATTCCTGGTGATGCCAACTTCGCGTTGAATGCTCACTATGCCGGCCCAGGAAATCGGGCAGACGCAGGTGCAAGACATTAATTTAGGTGCCTACCCTACCACTAACAACTCAACCATTAGATTATCTCCGCACCTACTTGACACAGGTCCGTCAGGAGTTAGCTGCTCGGCTAGTGGAACGGTTGTATGCAGATGGTAGTGGGAAGCCGAGCAAGTGGTGGATGGCGTTCCAGAAGAGACGATTCATGAACCGTAGCTTGGGTTCGTGAAATCCAGTGAACCCACGAACGTCGAGCCTATCTCTGTATTGCAGGACTCCGTCGTATACTAGTGTTTTCTCTTCTCGTTAGGATTCTTCCTACCATAGCCGATTTGTGGCATGCCATCTCTGCCTCCTGATTTCCCCTTTGTCGAACCGCCAAGTATCCCTGGTATCCAGTCTGGATCTGACCAGCTCCCCACTGCAACGCCACCTTCTCCGCCTGTGTCTATAAGGCCCTTGAGCATCCGTTGCTCATCGCGTTCTCTTTTGCCCTCTACGCGTTTTTTGGCTCGCATATATTCCAGTTGGTCTTCGCGAAGAACCAGGCCTTCCCCGGGTCCTGTCTTGGCAGACCCTGGCCGAGGAGCGGGTATTGAGTATTTCGTTCCACGTAACTTGTACTGAAAGTTTTTTTTGAGATGTAGTTCCATAATAGGGGCGTCTGCAGCGGCGTTTGGAGAAGAAAGTGTCACCGATGCTCTCAACAGCGTCGGATTTCCGCACGAAGGACAAAACTGCTTCGAGTTATCCTTGCATATTCTAGTAAAAATCAACAGTGCGTTTAAGACGCAGAAGGCCTATGCTCACTTGAAGCAAGCGTGACACCTGAGCACCCAGGTTTTCACTTTTTGTATTCGTTTGCCTTCTGTGCCGACCAATGTCAGCCCCATTTGAAGTAAGACGTTCTGCATGGCGAAGTCTGCAGTCATGCATCCAGCCAAAACTATTTCTTCGTCAACCACTCGACGCCGCCTTCTAAAACCACCGTCCGACGAAGGAAGGAGGTCAAGAGCGCGAGACTTGTGCAGAGCAACATTGTCAGGAGTGATCCACTCCCCGGACCCATCGTCGTCATCAGTTGAAGGATCATCATAAAGCGAATCTTGCGGCGTCAATTTTGAAGCATAATCATCATCAGGCTTAGAATGCTGTATTTCTGGGTGGTGAGGCTCGCTCTCGGGGAGTGGGCTATCTTGTCGAGCTTCTATTGACAAATCCTTTGTCGCGCGGCTGAGATCGTCAATATCCCCTCCTTCAACAGCCTGTGGGGCCACTGAAGGTGACTGCGATGTATTTATCGGTTCTGGATCTGGGTGTGAAACTGCGGGAATGTCCTGCGTGTCACCTGCGCAAGCGGACTCTGTGGTAGATTGTGGTGTTTCCCCGTTTCCGGTGTTGTATGATCGGACCTACGAACTATGATGAGTACGTTCTGGGACACGTTGAAATGGTCAGCTTACCTCTTGCTTAAGTGCATTCTCTTCAAGTTGCAGTGTATGGGTCAGGGCGAGGACGCATATATCGGCGTGGGACAAGACGGCATAGTCACCAGTTTTTTTCGCGAATTGTATTACTGTCGGGCAGGTGAGCAGAAATAAAGCAAGTACGAGACCCGGCAAGCACCTTGAGTGAGTGAGGTGGGATCAGGGTTCCGGATGTCGACTCGGACACCCGTGGAGAGCCCCAGCTGGTGAAAATGTTCCCGCGCCCGTTTGTCTTTGAGCTCGTCCAACACCTGCGGGACAGTGAGGTAGGTGTCCGCCAAACCCCGCAGTGGAGATAGAGAAAGAAGAGGGCCAGAATCTAGGACAAGATTTTTACAGCGTCGTGACATGGCGTTGGTAGTGGTGCCTCTAATCTATCATCTCGATTACAGGCGTGGGAAATACCCCGATTTAAAGCGAGAGCTGACACCACCCAAATCGCAATCATCATGGCACCCGCACAGTATGTGGTCAATCAGATTCACCCACACTCGCTCATCACACCTCCAGATACCGGATCGTAGTTCTCCCCGGCGATGGGATCGGTAGGAGATCCCCCTCCAGTGCGCCTGCTCATGCTGACAACCATACTCTCAAGGTCCCAGTGTTGTCGCGCAAGCCGCGCGGGTATTGGAGCTTATTTCCGAGACATCGTCTACAACGAAGCTCATCCTCGAACCCCATGATTTTGGAGGTTGTGCCATTGATAAGCATGGCAAGCCTCTGCCCCCTTCAACTCTCAAGGCTTGCCAGGAGGCAGACGCCATACTGATGGGTGAGCTTGACATGTCACGATTGACGTAGAGCTCATCGTTCTCTAGGTTCGGTTGGTGGCCCAAAATGGGGTCCAGGTGCCCAGGTTCGCCCAGAGCAGGGCCTGCTTGAAATCCGCAAGGCACTCGGTCTGTATGCCAACGTCCGACCCGCCAATTTTGCATCCGACTCCCTGCTCTCCTATTCCCCTTTGAAGCCGGAGATTGTTAAAGGTGTTAACATAATCGTCATCCGCGAACTCATCGGCGGTCTCTACTTTGGCCCCCGCCAAGAGCAGGGTGACGGGGACACGGCGTTCGACACCATGGTGTACAGCGTTCCAGAGGTACAGAGAATTACACGTGTTGCAGCACAGATTGCATTGGCTGCGAACCCACCCCTCCCCATCCATTCGATTGACAAAGCCAACGTCCTCGCGAGCTCAAGGCTTTGGAGGAAAGTTGTGGTCGAAACCTTGAAGAACGAATACCCTCAGCTAACCGTCGATCACTGCTTGGTTGATACTGCCGCAATGTTGATCGTATCCAACCCCAAGAAGTTGAACGGGGTCATTCTTACCGAAAACATGTTCGGTGACATGTACGTATCCTAGGTGCCATTCCCTATACTCGCCTGATGATTCTCGTCCCTAGTCTTTCGGATGAATCCAGTGTAATACCTGGTTCTCTCGGCCTATTGCCTTCTGCATCCCTTGCAGGAGCACCGGCATCGCCTTCAGATCCATCGTTTAAACCCACATCAGGCATTTATGAACCGATCCACGGTTCTGCGCCAGACATTGCTGGCAAGGGAATCGCAAATCCTGTTGGAACCATACTCAGCGCTGCGATGCTCCTACGGTACTCTCTTGGGCTTGAAAAGGAAGCCCAGGCCGTTGAAGCTGCCGTCCGCAAGGTTCTGGATGACGAGAGCATCGGGGGGTATGGCATGAAAACAGCCGACTTGGGTGGGAAAGCTACCACCGATGAACTGGGTGACAGAGTGATTGAAGCTCTGAAACAATTGCTGTAAATAAACGACGCCCTGTGGTGCCATCAATGAGAATGGATAAATATTCTGTATGATCCAAGTTGTCAAAGCGGGGCTCAGAGCTGTTTTCTCAATTTGTCCTCCGAAAATCAGCAAGCCCTCTAGATGGTAGCTGCGACTCCGCCCGGGTAATGACCATAGTTGTGTCTCATTGGCTGCATTTCTGACTAGCGGGCCACTGATAATATTATCCAATCGCCTAAAGTCCGTGATTCTCGGACCACAACCTCGGATGATGATGTTCGGGATAGTTGGCTTGCGTTCAACAGGACCACGTCCATTTTCTACAACAGGAACAAAAATCCAGCATATAAAAAGCGAATGCTCATTACATGGCACAAAACGGCCACAAGTCACTGAAAATGCCATTTCTGGTCCTAGAACATGTTCGCCAATTTGCTCGCAGCGACCCTTGCGTCCAATCGTGGCCGTGAGGGCTGCACGCGCATCGATTGTGACATATTTGCTGGAGTCAGATGTGCGAGAGGATCGACGACTTGTTGTGTATTTGTCGATGCCACCGACGACACAGAGAGAGGGTCTGTACCAGGAAGGGGATGGTTAGGCGGCGGTGAAGTAGGCGCGGACGTCCGCACTATACCGCCGAGAGGTCCTTGAGGGAGGGAGGACGAAGAAGACGAAGAACGTCCAGCACCCGAAGGTCCGAAAGTTGAAGGAGGAGGTTTCACAAACATGGACTGAGTGCCATCTCCGAAACGACCGCGTTGCGACGTGGAAGAAATCGGCGCAGACGATGGAGCAGTTGGACTCCGTACTGTGGAGGGGCCAGCACTGGATGACTGTGGAGTGGCACTGTGTGGTCGGAACATAGTTTGGGTTGCTGGTGGTGTGCTAGTGGGGAAGCCACCGGATGGTCGCGGGATAGGCGGCGCAGTGACTGCGGTCCTCATTTTTGGCAAGGCATCGTCCTCCAACGGCGGGACGATGGCAGGTTTGGGATAACCATTTGGTTTCGGCGGGGCAACTTTCTGATTGGCGGTGTTGACGTCTCCCCTGAGAGATTCGAGTTCCCTGAGTAATTGCTTCTCGTACTGGATAGAGGAGCGCGCATGTTCTATCAAAGCAGCAGTTATATCGTCGGTCACTGTCTTGGTATGCGTTGCCAATGCACGATGAAGGTTTTGAGAGATGCCATTGGCGCGTTGTGCAAGTACTTGCTCATACTTGTTAGCCTATAAAACGACTTCAACGACCTGCGTTTCACGTGGAGAGACCATTACCTCTTCCAACTCTTCCAGCGATTCGTCCACGCGTTCAGGTCTAATATTAGAGCTAGCTTTCAACCTCTCTATGTTCCTTCTCTTGGATATTGTCGCTTTGACAGCGGCCTGGTACTCCTCCAAAACACCAGCTCGATGGAGCAGCGCCTCCTTGGCAGAACGTGCGTTCATCCCTTGATAGCCAAACGTATCTCCCACGACAACACATTCGCTTATGGACTGTGCTTGGTCGAGGTCGGCGAGACTATGCCACGCCCTCCCCAGCTTCCGCAGTGTGTTCCCTAGTGGAGGGTGAGCTTCTGAAGATGCGACATTGATTAGCTTATTTCCCATTTCAGCATGTGCAGTGGATAACGCTGTCATGGCACTCAGCATCCAGGTTGTGTTGTGAACACGAGAAAAGAGAACACTTACATCTCCTGGTTATCGAGAGCTTGTCAATGGCTTTGGCAGCTTCAAAGAATTGTGTTTCAAGTTTGGTAAGCTCGAATCTGGCACGCTGGAGCCCTTCATCTTCGTCAGGCACACCACGGCGAATAAGTCCAAAACCAGAGCTCGTTTTCCGCCTTGGGCGGGGCATCGGCTGATAACCAAAATCGCTCTCGACGAATGAGCGCAAGTCCTCGTCATGCATAATAATCGGGTCCTCGCATATCCGCGTCAACCATCTCTGCAACATGATTCGTACTAGGCGATCGTCCTCTTCGTCCGTCGGCGCTGAGGTCTGAGCAAGGGGAAGAGCGGGGATGATAGTGTGCGGACAATTGTTGAGCAAGGCATCGTAGAATTGTTGAAACTCGACGAACGAGCGGGAAACATTGCGATATGTCGTGCCCGTGAAATTGGAAAGGTTCGTCTGGGCGTACCAAGCCAAAAGATTTAGCGGATGCCAACTAGTTTCATGGGTATATTACACACTTGGGCATCAAATTTGAAGAGAATGTCCCTTCTGTTGCGATCCAACCCAGTAATCCGCACACGAAGATAAGGCTCACTCTTTTCATACTTTACCCCATTGGAGCCTACAGTGGTTTGAGGAGAGATAAGACCAGGTTCCGGTGCGCCGTATATTTTGGGCTCTTTTCCAAAGAGGCCGTCTGACTCAATCCTCTGCGTTATGATGGACGACGGGGAGGCACGACGAAGATTGGGTATCGGGGAGTTGGGCTCGTGTGGGGTAGTCGGCCACGGTGGGGCGGGCTCGTTGTCTCCATTAGCAAAGATAGAACTTGTCGAACTAAGCGGATCGAACATGGCAGACCTGTTGTCTCTCTTCCGCAGCGAAACCGCCCAAGGACATAAAGTGAATTATGTAATCTGACGAATAAATAGCCTTGGATCTATAACGACCAGAATTATAATGATACTACTGCGTCTCCGTTCTATCAATCATGCTCAACGGTAACAAGTGACCCATCCGTAAGACCTTTGTCCGGAGGTACTTGTTCAGGTCCGCGCCCCACGCCATATCCCCGCCAATCATGGTGACACCTGCCTTGCGACTCTCAAGCACACTTGAAGGCAGAGCTGACTCGGGTTGGCATTTCCATGACCTCGGTACCATCGGCATGCGCTCGAGCACTCTGAGCCCCTCCTTTTCAAGGGCCATGACTTTGTCTGGGTTGTTCGTCAACAGCCGGATACCCTCCCCTTGCTCCGAGCCCAACCCAAGATCTCTCAACATGGCCGCCGCGATATCATAACCACGTTCATCGGCCTTGTGTCCTAGCAGGATGTTGGCGGTGACGGTGTCGTGTCCCACATCCTGGAGGTTATAAGCCCGAATCTTGGACAACAGGCCAATACCACGACCCTCCTGTCGGAGATAGATCACAGCACCCCTGCCGATGGCTGCTGATGTCGATGTCGAAACCTGGATAGGCTGGGAGATGATGCGAATGGCCTCATCAAGCTGCTCTCCACAATCGCAGCGCATGCTTCCGATGGTCTCACCGGTGAAGCATTCAGAATGAATGCGAACGAGAGGCGGTGGAACGTCTGTAAAGCGACGAGATTGGTCTATGGGTCGAGAAGCGACTTTGGTCTCAGGGGTAAGTCTCCCTACATAGGCACCCCTCAGAATCCGATCTTCCTGTGTTTCATCGTCACTCCATATAGCATCGAGGGAGTGGCTACGTATGGGTGGCGCGGTGGACTGGTTGTCTATGAAATATTGTGCGGGATCGATGACAATTGCAAGATGTTCCTTGTTGTCGCGGTTGTTGTGGTAGAGATGTAAGAAGACAGTGCCGTGAGGAGTGGGTATACGGGTGCGAGCCATGCACTGAACCCGAACTCCCGGTTCGGGAGAAAGCTTTTCACGTGATAGGGAAACGCTCGTCGGCTCAACGGCCGATGAATCGGATGATGGCGGGGGCGGCTCTCTTTTACGGGAGACAGACGGCAAGAGTGAGTCGGTGCAGTGCAGTGGGCTGACTGACTGCGGTATATTTTCTTTCTCTACGACCTCTAATGGTTGCTCCTGGGCTTGTAGGCGCAGCCTTCTCGGCGCTTGCTTACTGACATGTGTAGGTGGCTTGTGGTCGGGAATTGCACCCGAATCATCCAAACGTTTGGTTCGTTCGGGGCTTTGGGAAAGCGGTAAATGGATAGCATGACCAGAGTGATTGCGGGTTATGTGAGGGCTGGACGCAAAAGCAGCAGCAAATATTAGGGAATCGAGCGCTTCATCTCTCCTGGAATGGGACCGTTTCAGAGATCGGGAACGGGAAAAGAGCTCCTGTATGGCATGGGACTCCGCACTGAAGTGAGACGAGAGGATTGGAGATTCTGCAAGAGCCATCGAGGGAGGGTGAAGTGTGCACTGGTGTAGGTGGAAGGTATTATAAGCCGAGTCCGTGGAAAACGGAAGTTGTGATGTAGCACGTGACAGACTGCGCCTGCTCACTTGGAATGATTCGTGGGCGAGTCTGCTCTTCTGTCGTGACCGAGTAACGCGGAACCCAAGACTGAGAATTCGGTGTGCCATTGGTGCCCGCCATTTCCCAAGCTAAATAGCTGCGTATGCTGGCAGCGTATCGTAGACGTCATTGTGATTGCAAGGAGACTTCCCTGCAGGCTCGTGCGCTATGAAATTAAAATTTGTAGATCCCCTGGCGACTCGGATGTGACCGATATGAACCTTAAAACCTGCGTTCTCGTGACGCTCGAAAAACGCGTTCGCCTTGCGCCTGCCTCGTGTTCACTGTTCTTTGCTGCTGACTTGACCTCTTCTTAAAAAGCTGCCTATTTGTTTTGCTAACACTCAGCATCCTCAGCTCGCCGAGACTTTCTTTGCGGAGTCACAGTCAGGGTAACGTTGGTCTCCCGTAACGCTCCACCGGCATAGCCTGTCAGAGCTAGACCTTCAACGGACCAAGTGAAAGAGCATAATACAATCATTGTTTCCGAAACATATAAAGCACCGCGTCAGACGCGCACTCCCATCGTCGTCACACTCATCTCGCGTCCTGAACCAACACACGATTTCTCTCCATGATGGACGACGACTCAGGGCCTCCTAACGCTATCCAAGTTGCACAAGGTCCAAAAGAATCATTGCATAGGATACACAAAGAGTGAGTGGTGAATGACTTCGGTAGCCCCTTGGAAGGCGCCAAATTGTCAACTTGCGTGTGACAGGAATGATACCGATATGAACCAACCCCAACCGTCGAATCCTCCGGAGACACCCACACCCCCTCCTGGCGGCACTTTGAACAGCACGCGTGCGCCGGAACCCATGACTCTGCTAGAAAAGCATCAAACTGCCCTTCGTCGCATCCACACGCTCGAAAGCCATAATGTAAAGCTATACGAAGATAACTGCCGACTAGTAAACGCGGTAAACACGCTCAATGATCGCTTGACATTCTTTGGCGCACCCCAAAGTACACAAGTGCTTCGCCTCGCGGACATGCAAGAGAAGCTGCGTACGAGCGAGGCGAATCAGGCGCTGATCAATCGAAAGTACCAGGAGCTACTGCAGCGTACTTCAGCTGGCTCTGCGCAACATCACATTAGCGAAGAACTACAAGCCATCCGGGAAGCGTACGCATCGCTCGACAGGGAGTATCGCCTTTTTAGGCTGAAAGCTGCCGCTGACGCGAGCCGCGTTGTTCTGCAACAGTCACAAGGAACGGGTGAGTGTGGTCTTCTGTTTTCTGAACACCCGAGGGTACTGACCCAACCTCCGCCTCACATGTAGTACAGGGCACTATTCCGGCAGTACGTTCCGAGGTAGGTTGACTCGCGATATTCTGTTTATTTCTTCATTGATGTACTTGGTGCCAGCTCGCAAATACTACGCAGTTCCATGCCATCGATCGAGGCCGGAATAATTACGCATCACCCACATCTATAATATCCACTGGTTCCTTTCAACCCTTTCTGGATCAGAAAGGGAATCATCGACGATGGAGTTCCGAAAGGGTTATGGCCCAGGTTCGTTGCATCATCTAAGATGTGCAGACTGCTCAATCCAGTCCTTAGCCGTCACTTCGCTCAGACCCAACTCCTGTAGCCACGACATGGTTAGCGCCTCTCCCCACTCCACCACCCAGCGCATCCCTCCCTGGACCCCAGATTTCGCCAACAGGCTTTCTGGTCCACACACCGGTGTCTGCTGGGTCCCTTCCGCTCGCGCACCATCCAGAACTAACCCACCACCCACGTACTTTGTCTGGGCTGCATCTCTTACAGCAGGGTGCTTCAGCACAACACAGTGCAATTATCCATCCCCGTCAGCACTGTAACGAGATCAGGGACACCGCCAACAACGAACCCCCTTGTGGTAAAGAAATCCCAACTTCCGCGTCATCGAAATCGAGCCCGCGCCTACCAAAGCGACCAAACTCTGAACTCCAGACTTCTACATCTCCGGGAGGGGAACATAAGAAGCCTCGGATGGAAGGAGAGGCCATCAGTCCAGCAACAGTTAACGCTGATACATGTCGGGCAAACGAGATACTTTCGCCACCAGCCTTGACCGATCATGACAACGATCCCAAGTTGTCCATATCGGATTCGGACGTTCGATCATATCAAGACTGTGTGAACCTCATCTTTGAAAAGGACGCCGATGTTGAGAATGGCGTATTTTGCGGTCTCTGCTTGTCAGTTTTTATTTTATTTTATTTCTCACTTGTGGCCACACGGTTCAATTTTCGATCAGCGATCGATACGAGGCGAAGATGATCCCAGAGCCACCCGACGTATTGGTTCAACCCGACTTCGATTTCCTCATAGGGCACTGTATGACTATGCATCCGGCCGTATGGGACGATCTCCGTCGCAAGGCTTAGGGAGAGGCGGTCACTTATGCGGTACTTTGCCCTGGTTTCGTTTATTCCTCATCGTATCCTCTTGACAATTATAGGTAGATCGATGTGTATGCAGGGTAATTAAATTTCAGTCGTGGTCGAAACATTTTGAACAGATCCCTTGTGGGATGTGAACATGGCTCTTGAAAGGACGGTGGGCTTCATCGACTTGGTGCTAGGTGACTCAACAGCCATCGCAAGAATGATTGGTCCTTGTTGGTACGTGCCATCGTCACATTACCTGCAACTGGCACGAACAGTTCTAACAGCTACTGCCATAGTGAACTCATCCAGTAAAGCTGATACATTGAAGTTTATGCACGTGCCATGATCGAATGGTCTTCTAAAAATTCTACATATTGTTCAATGTTTTGTGCGAGTTGGGTCCGGAGAGTCGTCAGTCGGATGACTTCATATTCTACCAACGTTGCATTCTGTTCAAACAAAATCGTTTCACTAAGGGCCAGAAGGGTCTATCAACGCTGTTACGATCGGTATATTCTCAACCCCTATCTTTTCCCCTATGTTCGTGGACTTATCGTCTTCTGCGTAAACCACAGACACTTCTAGCCCTTCACCCTTTCTCTCATGCTATCACTCATCCCTGCTTCCGTTTCACGCACGAGACTTCTTGTCTTCTCCGCTTTCACTCTTCTTTTGTTTCACCTCTTCACAGAAGCGTTTGATCACGCTTCTCTTCCATTCCTTCACACACATGTTTTCCTCATGATTATGCTTCTCTTCCATTCTGCCACACCGTGTGTTGGCCTTATGTTTCTCATCTCCATTTTGCCCTATGCCCTACTTCCCCATTAGTTACCGGATCGTTAGATACGACCCAAACATGTACATACCTCCAGTAGGTACTTAAAGGCTCGATGCCCCACCAGAGAACTCTAGTCTAGTTCTCTTGG